>PYAF01005492.1:949995-962216 GCA_007407185.1 Glycine tomentella
AAAATATATTAAATAAAACTTAAAAAGTAAAACTACATTCACTTATTAAATAATTAAATTTTAAAAATCATTTATAATTTTTAAAAAATTGAAAAAAAACCAATCTTTATCACTTTTTAACGTATAAAAAAAATATGACTTCAAAGTCGTAAAGTAAAAAAAAAAATTAGATTTTGAAGTTCTAAAGTAAAAAAAAAAAAAAGACTTTACTAAAGTAATAAAAAATATTACGACTTTAGTTTTAAAAAAATTATTACAATTTAAAGTCGTAAATTTTAAAAATATTAAACTGAAGTCATAAATTTTTTTATGCCATCAATTAAAAAAATTAAAAATTATAACATTGATTATGATTCTTAACTTGAAAGTCCTATTTATCTCCTTTTGGAAAATTATTTGAAATTGATCTCAAAAGATAATAAATGAAATAAATTGCTCCCAAATGGTAATAAAACAACTCCTTCGGCGTGGACTATGTGGAGTACGGGAATTATTGGCATTTCTCATTTGTCCATTTTATTTTGTTGAGAGAAAAATAAAGAGATTAAAATAGTTACTTATATGTTAATGAAGTTTAATTTAATTGATTGAACATGTGGTGAATGATGATAAAATTTTTAACATTATCTTTGATTTTTACATATAAAAAAAATAATCACTGATATTCAAATTTTTATTTGTTTAACACATACTGACATTTAATTTTGGAAAAGAATACTTATAGAATTACAATCCATGATTTTAAATTGTAGTTTTTTCTTTTTCTTTTAAGTACATGTAGTATTTATTTAAGATGTTAAGAGACCTTTGAAACTTTAAATTGTTTAACAGATGATTTAGACACGGGCTACTTTCCAAATTGCATTTTGAAGATATTGGTATACATATCTTCCAATCGATTAAACATCCTTTATAAACCTGAATTTTCATGACTTGTTCAATCAATTAGCCTTCTTTTGTTAGTCAAAGTTCCAATATCCAAAATTAAATATTTTTATTTTGATAAAAATGAAAGAGAGAAATATAGAAGAAAGAAATTGGATGGAAATGTGATATAATGTTGGATAACATATAAAATCAATTCTGCTCCATGCCACAAAATTATGTAGATACTATAAAAGAGTCAAACAACATATTTCATGTTTTACATTCACCGTAAAAAAAATTATTTTTTCTCACCATGAATATATTTCAAACATACTAATACTTCAAGAAGGAAGAAATGCTTAGAGCATGGGATCTACTTAAACTATTTTTCTCATTCATTTAGAAGAGTGTAACATAAGGAGGAAGAGATGCTTAGAACATGACATCTGCAAATTAAACTATTTTTCTCCCCTGACAAATGGGTTATGCATAGGAAACAAGTCACGTCATTTCCCCATCTTGCTCTCATTTATTCATTATTAAAGGAAGAAAATAAAATTATGTTTTTTTGCTTAAAAGCAAATACATATAATTTTTTAATATAATTACAAAAATAACCCCCTTTAAAATCAAGAATAATGGCATATCTCTAAGATATTTAAAACAAATCATATTATACAAGGAAATAATAAAATAATAAAATGCTTATAAGGATGACAACGTCTCTATACAAAATTTATCTATTTTTTTAATCTATTTTTATTGATTGAAATAAGTATATTAGACTAACACATCATTAGTTCGAATGATAAAAATTTAGGTCTTTTAAGATTTCGGTTTCAAGTATTATGAATTAAAATAAGTAATTAGAAGAATATGAGTAACCTACAAAAATAAGTAGACAATAATTTATTTAGTTCTTTATTGTTTTTATTAATCCAGATAATATATTTTTCCAACTTAACTTTTCTTTTATTTATTTCTACATTTATTTTTTTTACTATTTTTCTTTATTTCTTTCCTCGTTCAAACAAAGTATAAATATTTTAAATTTCAGGATTCCTTGAAATACTCATATACCACACTTAAATTTCATGGATTTAAATTATATCTCGAGATTCCAAATTTCACACTTCACTACAAAAATGTTCATCTTATTACCAATCTTCATTATTTTAAAAATCATTAAAATTATCTGCGAGGCTGGACCTTATTTATCTTTTCCAACTATTTCAGTTTATATTCTCGTAGAGAAAACTCCGACTTGTGTCTTTGCTTGGAAAATTGCATTAACTGCATTCATTAGGAAGTCAATGTAATCTTTTATTCATTGCATCATAATATAAACAAATACTTGTTATTTATGTTTATCCATTTAAAGTAAGAAAGAAATTTGAAGCACGTGCTGCATTAACAACGGAGAACTCACCAATAATGGTTGAACATGGCAGGTTCCTCATTTAATTCGAATTCACCCCAATGTCTCAAATTGTATTTTTCAAATCCATCGCTTTGACAAACCAATCATGACCTAACATTGGTGAGATTAACACCCAAATACTTACAAAAGTCTCTCATGGCATAAGATTTTCTTATGAACTAGTTGGAAAGAAAAGAAAGATAGAACAGAAAGAGATAAATGTGATAAAAAAAATAAAAAAAGGTAAAAATAGGTATTTGTTTATAAATTAGCTTTAATTATATATTTTATTGCCTAAGTTTCATTATTTCTTGAATTTTGTCATAAATATTTTTTTATCACATTAGTTTTACTAATGGTGAGAAATGTTGATTGTTGACAGGGACTCTAATGCTAATGTCTCAATACATGAGGCGTTGACATGGATTATTAACAAGACATTGGTGTATTAACATGCAATCAAGGGTAAATATGCAAATTTATAACTTTAAAGACAAAAAGTTCACAAAAAATGTTGAAAATGATAAAAAAAAATGTTAAAGGTGTCTTAGGTGGATTCTGTCTGCATTCATTAAATTTATTGGGAAAGAAACTGAAAAAAAAGTATGTGGATTGTGGTTATGCACCAAATGTAGTTTCTAGTTGGTTGCCTACCTCTTGTGAATATGTCTTGTTTGGCAACTCCCAAAACAAAGAAAAGAAACACATTGTAAATTCTAATGTGATTCATGATTACCTGAAATTGCAGGTGCTGCAATGTTAGCCCCTATGATTAATCCATATGAACCACACATGACTAAGGACGAGATGAAGAAAACATGGGACAAGTGGCTCCCAAGGAGGAGATTTATGTATTCCTTGGCTCTTAGATTTCCCAAACTTCTCTCTTTTTTTTTTTCTATCGGAAAAGCTTCTTGCCAGAAAAGCATGTTCAGATCAACAAGCAGTTATCATTTTGAGTAGGAAAGAAGGAGAGTTTGTGATTGGAAAGGATAAAAACTTGTATGCGTGCTGTATTTATTAGCACTGACTTTTGTTTCTGTATTGGCAATAGTGAAGTGGATTAATGTCAGCTAGAAATAACTAGTGTTACTAGGTATTCAAGAAACTATAGTTATCCAATATATGCATCTTCTTTATAATTTACTTTATCCAACGCATTGGAGCTACTTTTATTAATAAAAAAAACTAAACCCACAAGGCCTTAGTTTGTAGCACTATGATAGAAGACGTGTTAATGTATGCTGGAATATCTTGTATAATCATCATTCTTCTAAATTTTATAGACCATAATGTGTTATAGCTTCACCTCATCTGTATCTGATAGCAAATGTTTTGTAATAATTATAAAATGCTAGCCTGTGTTAAAAATGAATTTCCTATTCTGTCTCTCTTGGTGGAACTGTCATCTGAATTATAAGTAAAGCTGAATTTTGAATATAAATTTAAACGTACTACTAGAACAAGCTAATATTATATATTTTCCGCATGTTTGGAAGCAACAACTAGTTAACTTTGACGTGGATCATTGGAAGCAACAACTAGTTGTTTAGTTTTTACATAAATTTTTACGTGATTCCCACCTAAACATGGATTTTAGATGAACAGCCAAACATGCACTATGTAGATTACTGCATTTCAATGGCAGCTTTTGTAGATGTGCATGGAAGTAGAAACTTATTTGAATCTGTCAGTATCTTTTTAACATAATCGATTTCATAATTCATATGTTCAGGGTGAAATTCTCATTGAAGATCCGACATTTGAAGAATTTTGGCAGAGAAATATGGATGAGTCAGTTCGTCAGGGAAACATGCAGCCATTTATAGAGGAAGTTGCCCTGCAGGTATCCAAATGGTTTTTTTTTTTTTTTACATTGAAGAACTTCACGTGCAGAGGAAGTGTCAAACAAGAGGCATACTTCTTTGGTTGAAGTCCATGTACAGTCAGGCAGAATGTGAATACTGAATTAGCATGTTTTCTTGGTCATATACACATATGGTAGGTTTGAATACGATCTTCTTTGTGTATTGCTGTTATTATGTTCTGTGTTTTCTATCATTATTTCTACAATATATTCTATTATTAGTTGCCAGATACTTATGAGATACATAGCGTGACCCTTTATGGTGCATTCCTCTGTTAATTTCAGACATTCTGCAGGCTAAATTGTAGATTTTGGAAGTTATTAAGAATGTATTAAAATAAATAGCATACATAATCTATGCCAGTGGTATCTTTTAATATCAAGGATTGTTTATAGAGATTCCATCAACTCGTAGCTCAATTGACACAAGCCCGTCTTTAAGTGTGAGTGTGATGATGATGTTCACTAGTTATAGACACACACACACACAAGCAGTAACTCCTTCACAAAATTCAAATCATGGATGTACTTACCCAAGGTTTCAACGATTGCTCTAAATTGATGCGATCTAAATCTTGTGTTAAATACATATTTCAAATTTATTATGTATATTGAAAAGGCAGAATCATAAAATTATGCTTCTTTCTATTGTAACTAGCAGAGTTTTTTTATTTATTATTTATTTACTTGTGTGAATCTTACGTTTCCATTTTCAATTATAAATAAAAACAGGGATTGGACGATAGAGTGGTCCCACCATGAATGACGGAATACATATCACGGCCTCACGGGTATTGTCCTATTTCTTTTTCTGTGACGAGTGCCATAGGAAGATTTTTTCTACTCTTTTTGGAACCCCGCAAGGTCCCATTGAACGACAACAGGAAACTGCATTCGAGGAAAATAAGGAAGATGTTTCACAAGTATCTGTTTCTAACTCGGAATGATACGAAACTGCTAACATATATCAACATCTTAGACTGGATGTAAATAACACAGACAGCTCCTAATCCTATGCATGGTTAAGCTTCAAAGGAGAGACCATTCTGAAAATTTTGAAACATAAGAGATTCAGAGGTAAAAGTAAAAAGTGCTATCTACATTGTCTTCCTTACCTTCCCCCTTTCTAAGCAAATAATGTCTGACATGAACAGTCTGATCCTATTAGAGTGTTGCTTCCGCTGAATAAAAAAGAGAACAGGTCACGTAGGACAAGATTTTGAAGATACCAAAAAATATAAAGATAACAAATTTGAAGTTTGAAAGGCCTTTTGGGGGGAATATTAAGGTTTAATCAATTCTGCTAGTTAACATATAAAATTTTGACATTGTATAGGACACTATATACCTCCATTTCTATCTGAGACAATTTTTGTTGTTTACAGAACATTTTATTTTTTGCGTCTAAATAACATGGTATATGTACCTGAAGTGGGGGAAACAAAAGGGTTGTAGCGTATTCCTTACGCGTATCAAATACCAGCATCATGTCAACCGAAAAATTCTTCTGTCCAAAGGGAGGAAGAACTTTTTCTTTATTCAGCTGGGTCATGGCTTTTAAAAAGTAAAGGAAAGAGAAATACAATTAAAAAAATAATCGGTTAACAAACTTCCTGGATGTAAAACCCGTAGTAGAAAATACCAGTAACAGGGCACCAGAGGGGGTAAACAAAATAATAATGAAAGGAAGTGGAAGTAGTGATGATGAAAGTAAAATGTTTTGGTTTTAAGCCTTCGTAACTAGTTTTGTTACAACATTAACAGAGCTTCTTATTTCAATGAATGTATTTATTTGCATCATTGCATGCATGATGCATGTTAAATTTTCCCACTGTGCAGTGTGCAATCGAGTCTACGAAAAAATACCGGCCGAAGACCCTTAAAATTGAAATTGTTATAAATTATCTATGATCTATCCCGTGTCAAAACTGTCGATGATGATCAGGAGAAAGGATTCCAATTGCTTCAAAATGTTATTTGGTATTTCCAACTAATACATCTTTTGCTTCAATAATTTTTTATGCAAGGTTATGACTACTTTTTAGCCTGAAACATGAGTGGTTTAGGGTTCAGAGTTGGATCATCTACGCTGAAATACGAACTAACATGATTTTAAGTTAATTTTTCACACGTTTAGTTGCAAGTATTTTTGCATTGGATAAAAAAAATTATACTTGAGATTTATTAATTTGCTTTTAAAATAAAAAAATTCATAGATTACTTTACTTCAAAATAAATTTTACAAATACTTATCCAAAGATTCAAAACAGACAAGATACGTGATGAAACATGTTTATGGTTCCATTTTGGTTAAATGGGACACTTGCTTTGTGATGACTTATCACTTATGGAAAGCATTTTAAATTAATAAGATCTAATGGTTACAAAAAGTTTCTCACATTGGGCGACATACAAAGTCTCCCATGGTAGAAGTCGTCCTTATCCAAACACTACTCCATGGTTTGTTTCACCATATTCCTAGCTACAATAAAGTTATCCAAGGTGCTACAAAGGTGTTAGGATTCTCAAATAACTAGTGTGGATATGAAAACTTTATAGTCTCGAAAACTTCCTCAGAAGCTGTCATCAAGTTGAATCATACCTCTGGACGTGCAGCTTGTGAGGGAATCATAAGAGCTTTGTTATATGATTCCATTATAGCTTAGGTAGCTGCTCAGTAGTTAAAACAGAGTGATGGGGTCTCTTATGTGGATTTATTATAGGGTGATAATTTTAAATTTTAAAAGTATGAATAATTAATGAACTATATTAATTCTCTTATGTTTTTAGTATCTTATATAAAACAAAATCAATTATGGCATTTTTAATTGGATTTTTATGTTACTATTCAAAATTACCATCCATAACTATGAACAATACACATAAATATAGTAGATAATTAATTGTTTTTATGTGAAATTAAGATAAATAAATATATTATTAATAAGTAAATTTGGTGTTTGAATTAATTTAAAAAGTAGGAAAATTAATGCACTACTGTTTATAGAAATAAAGAGATTCTATTAGATATGGATAATATTTGAATTAAATGTTTTTAAAATTACAATATTTTATCAAGTGAAAATTTTGTATCTTGTGAAAATTTTGTATCTTCTTCCTGACTTCTCCTTTCACCCTAAAGAGGCAGTTAACATGAAAAAGTGTTGTAATAAAGGGAGAGATTAGGAATAGTTGAGTACTACTAACATGAATTGGGAGTTTCCATCAGAGCATATTTGTGAAACCCGATTTGATCATTGATCCAGTCGAGATAGTAGGTCAATGAATAAGTGGTCCAATTGGTGAACCAATAATTGGTCCGATTTGATTTGATATATATTAAAAATTCAAAATTAATTATATATGCATATATTATATATAAATATATAACTAACATTATTTGAGTCAGAAAAGTCCATTCATACTCCAAAATTCAAAATTTAAAAAAATCCAATTTTTTTTCAAAAACAAAATCAATTTTTTTTAAAAATCGGTCTGGTCAAATCGGTCCAACCAGAATCCGATGATCAATTTGACCGGATTTAACCGGATCAGTTAGGCCACCAACTCTCGGTCTGGACCAGATTTGATATCAATACTAATATGAGTTGCAAGTCCCCACTTCAACCACTGATTAATGAAATATATATCCCCAACCTCCACCCCAAAAAGAAAAAAAAGTTGAAAAATCAGCAATAAATAAAATAGAAGTGCATGTTGGCACAGACCTTTTCTGTTCCAGAGCATCAAGGCAATAAAGTTAGATCCAACAGCAGTGTTCGATGATGCTAATCACATTTACAAGGGTATTATTCGTTTAAGGTTCTTGGCTTTTATTTGATCAGTACCTTGGTTATAATTTTCAAAGCAAAACATAGTAGCATCAAAGAAATGAGACAATGATATTAAATTTACATTTATATCACAACTAAAGAAATCAAGAATGAGGAACTTTGACCAGAATGATACTTGTCCTCGATTGAGGAAGCACAGAAAGGATTCGGACAGTTCATTTGTCCTTCTGTCATTTGAACATCATGATTCATGAACCACATTTCTTCCCCTCGGGGCAAATAGTGTGAAAGCAAATAAATGAAGATTCAAATTGGTAAATATAGTAAGCAAAACAATTTTCACCCCAATCAAAAGCCTCCAAGAAACGTTAGGATACACGTAAAAATACGAAAAATAAATAAATGGAACACTCAATTTAAATAAACTCTTTTTGTTTTATTTCTTCAGTGATATATATTTTCAATCCTACTTTAATGCTTTTCCATCCTTTTTTTGTATGATCAACTGTCCACACCCTTGTCCACAGCTAACTCTGCATTTAAGCTGCTGCTTTCAACCTTTGGTGGACCTGAATGGCGCCTTGGCCTGGCAGGTGAAGCTGGGAAAGAAAGCCGCTTCTTTGCACTCCCAAAGGAACCTTTCTCGGCTTTTCCATTTTCTGGGGCTAATGGACTTTGTGTCCTGGACTTGGCTTTTGCAGATTGAGTTGGCACCATGTAGCTTGGAACTGCTGGAGAGCTAGCAAGGCTCTCGTCATCTCTCAGTGATGAACCGGCAATGGAGTGCCTCCGGAACCGGTCTGACTGTACACTGACCAAGCTTTTGGAGTCCTCGTCCATAACCCAGCTGCCCCTGGGGCTTGGACTTACCTTCTTTGGTTTCTTAGCAGATGATGAAGCTGGCTTGGAAGGAGTGGACTGAAAGCTAGGGGAGCCAGGATTCTGGCTGGCTGTTGGAGAGTGCTTTTCCGAATTGAGCTGGAAACGAGCAAATGACTTGCTGATTTCTCCACCGGTAATGCTGCGGCTTGAGCTTCTTACGGAGGAGTGGTCATTCAACTCTTTATCCATATGGCTACGGCTCTCCCAAGGTCGGGCTGCCATCCATCGTTCCAACCAGCTCCAACCCCAGCTTGGATTGGTTGGATCCATAAACATTGGATTTACAGATCTAGACGAGTTCTTCCAGTTTTGCTGCCAAATATTTTTTGCCCCCAAATATCAAACACTGAATTTGTTGACAGCATCAAGGAACTTAAACTTATGATTGAAAATCATATAATAGGCAGAATGCTATTCATTCAAAATATGTTAGCCACATAATATAGCATGCCACTTTATTTCAGTAACAAAATACTTCCATGGACAAAATTGAGGAAGAACTTATGCTGCAACTTACTTAACAAAGCATTAGCATATCATTGGATTATGCAAAAGATCATTGTGGCAGTGAGAAAGGAGAGTGCAGAGGATATGGCTCTGAAGATAGTGACAAGATAGAAAACGACTCGTGCACTTAACAGGAATTAGGACAAAGTCTCAGTTGGAAAGTGTAACAGATTCAAGAGATAAAGAAACAGTGAAGAGTATATCCATATAGTATAATAAGGATGCTTGATTTCTCGTTTTAGTGTTTATAATATGTGATATTTTTGAAAGATTTTTCAGTGCATATTAAATTTTTCACCCGTTTTCTCACATGTGTAAATTGATGAGAAAAATTAAAAAAAAAAGAAAAGAAAAAAAAACCTGATGGGTGAATGCATAAGCCAGTGCTCTTTCTCTTCTCATAGTAGCCTCATACTTGCTTAGTAACTTGGCTTCAATTTGTTCTTTTGATTGTAGGCTGTCATCCCATTCTTCTCCCATCTATTATGATAATTTGTAGCAAGTTAAAATCATTCCAAACATAATATGTTAAAAAGTCCATCGAGATTGGAATTTCAAAATAAATTAGGAAATGAAACCCAGACCCGCAAGCTTTCAAGCTCTCTAGCATGCTTCTGTAAGAGCTGCCTCTGCAGAGCCTGATTCTCCTCTAACATTCTGATCCTCCTGGAACGAATCTGAGACTGCAAGCGAGATAATGTCTGCATAGAGCGGAGGGTACTTGTGGCTTGGCGTTTAACAACCGGCCCTTCCATCAATAATTTCAACCTGACCAGCCCCCTTAAAGCCCGCAATGCTCTTCTTGCCTAAATGATAGCAAAAGAAAGTGTAGGTTGAAATTCAAATAGCAATTCTTTTGTGGCAATTACTGCTGGACACTGACAGCTTAATAACTGTGTGTATAAAGAGTACATTTAACAAAGATATTGCATGGATTCAAATTTAAAGAATTGAAATTTGATCTACTGTTACAGTAAAACTTCAAATCAATTAGTAAACAAGACATTGCCACATTGTTCTTAAATTGTTCTTGTAACAGAAGTTTTTTTTTTCCTTCTTATAGTAAAATATTAAAAATAATCTTGTTACCAAAAAAGACCCTCATGATCTCATCCCCTGTATTTGCATTTAACCCATTTATTATGAAAACCAACATAATCCCCCTTGTATAAAAATTGCTAAGTTGTTAACTGAACTCGAGAATATTTTGAGACCAAATGTCAACCCTGCCTCTGTTGAGCCCTAACAGTAATATTGAGAAAAGGAGAAGAATGCATTCATTTAGTGTGGTTGAATAAAAGGTTCATTTTGGTTCCCAACCACATGAATTAAAGGTGGAGTTGCACTAAACAAATGTGTTCCTTATAAGGCTCAATAAGAATATGAATGGCATGTGATTACAAAACAGTGAGTTAATGGCCCAATTTTAAAAAGGAAAAAAACTTAGATGCATTTCCTTCGGTACTTTTCGTGGTGTTGTCCAATCAAATTTGAAGTTTCATATCAGTAATTCACGTAATAAAGGTTTGCATCAAAGGTCAACATAGATTACCAAGGGAAAATTCCAATTCTGATTGAAGAATGACACCAAAAGCACTTATGGAACTATATCTAAGTTTTGTCCTTTAACAACTCTTTTCGGATTTATACTGAATAGCATTTTAAAGTTAGTCGTATCATCTCTAATAAATACAAGGGAGTTTTGTGTAGGATTTTTTTTAAAATAAAATGACTCTCATTGAATGTTGAGTTGAATTGTGAAAACTTGCCAAAAAAATGGATTGTGAAAAAGATACAGGCGGGGGGGGGGGGGGGGATAATTAATGAAGTAATTTATATTGCTAAAAATCAAAATTGCAACCCATACCAAGTATCCACGAAAAGCTGTTTGAATTTTGATAGCTGCCACTTCATCCTTTGGTTTACCGGCAAAATGAGTAATTAGGGCAGCTTCAACCCTAACAGGTTCTATCTGAACAGAAGGAACAGGTTCCTCGGCATCCATGGCAGTTGCAACTTCAACAACATGATCGTGATCATGACTGATTTCATTTTCAATATCAGTTAATTTAATCTCTTCTGGTGGAGGAATAGGAGGTGGTGCTGGTGGTGGTGCTTTATCAGCTTCTGAGTATGAGACTGAAGTTTCCAATTTTTGCTTCCCAAACCATTTCTTCTTAGATTTACTTGATTTCTGCAAAAACAAATGATAAAACTATTAAGAAAAACCCAGAAAATTGAGATAAGTTGAATTAAATTTCACCCAAACCTGATCTTTCTTCTCCTTTGAGTCAGGGCTGAGAGCTTTCTTCACACTAGAAAACCAATTACCCTTCCTCCCCATTTTCTTGGCATTCCTTAATTTGATCCTTTACACCAAAAGAACAAAAAGGAAACTTTGAAGATCTGAAACCTCACAGACCAAAAGAATTTAATTTTCTAACAGAAATCCAATGGCATCTGGTGATATTATTACATGTCATAAGTTTTTTTGATGATTTATTAAATGTCATAATTAGCACTACCAAATTTGACAGTGAAAAGGGAAGAGTCTCAATAATTCTGTAACACAACATAAGTATTCCTTCTTTTTTCTTTTTAAATGGAAAATAACAATAAGCTTCAGCAAGGCAAATTTTTCGTGAACATAATAGGGAAATAGAGGTAAAAGAAAAAGAAAAAGCTTTAAGCTAAAAAGCCATTCAAATTCCTAATAATCCTAATTCTGCATCAATTCTATCTGTGTACCCCATAAACGAAAGTAAATCACGTTTCGAAAAAACAAACTAGAGGTTTCTATTTTCTGAACCTCGTTCACCGAATAATATTGAATCAAAAAAGAAAGGTAGTGAATTAATTTTCCCCTTTTGCATTTTCACATAGA
>PYAF01005492.1:964011-999400 GCA_007407185.1 Glycine tomentella
AATTTTCTCCTTCTTCTTATTCAGTTTGTTTATAGTAAAATATAATCATACTATAATGATAAGTTACCTTTAAAAAAAGGACTATTATGATCAGTTTATTTATTTTGTAATCGATGAATTAGTCATAACATTAGCCAATGTTAATAATGATTCATTAATATTTTTGAAAATGAACTTATGATTTGGGATATTGGTAAACTGATTAAAAGTTAAAATCATTGACATTTCTGAATTTAATACTCCAACCGTTTCATATTATATGATGTTTAAATTTTTAACACAGGAATTAAGTAATGTAAATAATTTATTAAATCCATCATATTCATAGAAAACATTAGATAACATCTTAATACATTTTTTATTTTTTAACTAATCACTCATTTAGTCTTAAAGAAGAAAATTGATAAAAAAAAATCGTTAAAAAATTAAATATTAAAAATTCAGGTTTTAAATTTTATTCATTTAAATAAAAAATAAAATGTCAAATTAAATCTATCACATTTTTTGTATTAATAAGTCAAATTAAAATTTAAGTGCTTCACTTTTCTCGATCAACTTACACTTTTTTTAATGGTTTCATTAAAAGGATTTCTTGCATTTTCATGGTTTCCCTCACATTTCTTGCAGTTGTATTAGAAGAGTTTGTATTTTTTTTATACTAGGTGTAAACTTCTTGAACAAACTCCTATATCTACATGTCTAAACAATTCCGTAAATTGTGTACCGAAAATGTCTGAACCACATCCTTTTTTCCTACGGGCTACAGTACTTATTGAATTGCATCAAGTCTTGAACATATTAATGCAGAAACCAGTTTTATTTGATTAAAGTAGTATTAAATTAAATGAAGTTGGTAATCGAGCCTAGCAAAGTCAATATCCTTTTTAGATATGGTAGCTATAAGGTTTTCAACAATAAACATTGTGCCTAAATTGCAATTTCTACCATTAAGACAATTTAATAAAACACGCCATCAAATTATAGTAGGAGCGTGATAGGGTTCACCCCCATCACCTAAAAAACAAAAGCGTGATAGGGTTCATCACCGTTTAATTTTATAGGTATCTCCTATTCTGCATTCGTTTTTTTGGTGAATGTTTTAGGCATAATAAATATAAGTTACTACTTTGTTTTAATTATAGTAGTGGGACACAAGGTGCAGACTAATTCAACTAACAAGAGCAATCCATTTTCATTTTTTGTTTTCCATAAATATAAAAACCCGTTTTTATATTTAAAAGTGATCTTAAAGTCATATATTTTTTTTTTCAAATATTATAAAAAATACCCATATCAATTTTTTTGTGAAAAATAAATAATAGTTTTATTTTTCTAATTTTTATTCAAACAATTTTAAAAAGTAGAAAAGTAATTTGGTTTTCGTCAAAAGTATAATTGTCAAAATTTATTAGTTAGACCGACAACTAAACACTAGATCGCTTCATTAATTAAAAATCAGTTTTGCAAGAATGGATGAAAAATCGTTTAGACTTTAGACTAATTCAAAACTAAACAAAACGGTTAGTCGGACAAAGACTTTTTATTAACCTTATAATAATTAGAACAATTTTAGTTCAGTATTGTTTAGTTTCTAATTATAATTGAAATATTGTTGTATAATTAAACTTTATTTGTCAAAATAGATTAATTTGATCCACATGGGTTGATAGTTAAATAGATTAAATGAGTCAAACTCATTTATAAGAGAGTCATGAAAATACTAATTTGGTTCGACCTGCTACGAATTGATGGGTTAACGTATTAAATTATTAAAATAAAAAATTATAAATAAAAATTAAAAATGTATTTTTTTTTATAAATTTGTAAGCATCAATTAATAGGTCTTTAAATAACACTTTTCTTAATTAAATTACATTTTAACTTTTTATTTGTTGGATATTTATTTGTCGAGAATCATAAAATTAATTTTCAAAATATTAAAATTTATTTAAGTGATTAATCTCTTCTAATAACTATTTTAGCGAATGACAAATTTCAAATTAATAGAATTCAATCAATTTTGGTTGTAAGTAACATATCCTATAATAATTTAACCTAATCTTATTTTCATGATTCACTCGAGCTTTAATAATAATAATAATAATATAAATTTCTTCAAAAAATCTAGTGATACTTATGGATTGTCTCCTTTCAAGTCATAAAAATGATTTTTCTATACGCATTAGTCAATATTTGAATTTTTGATCACATAATTAAAGAGTTAAAGTTCTAACCACTTAAACTAATCATTATTGGTTATGATAATAATATTAATAATATGCAATATGTAAAAAAATATCGCCTATAATTTTTTTTAAAAAAAAATACTAATGTACAACATTTTTCGGGTATCAATAATAAATTTTACGCTCCTCAGGTTAAACATGTGAATCGCATTAAAGGTCGATATGTAGTCACGTGAACGACCACTAGAAAGTAGAAGGCTTTGCTCGAATTTTAATTCTCTTACACTTTTTATTTATTCAGTAAATTAATTTATTTAGTTCTGATTTTAAACACTATCTAGCTGATTAATCCTTCAACAACTAAGCATCATAATATATCCACCAGAAAAGGAAAAAAACAAAAAAAAAAAAACAAAGCATAATCATATTAATAATTTATTGGCGACTACTTTAGACTTTTATCTATATTTAATCCTTTAAATTTTTCTAATAATATTTAGAGATATATTTGTTATATATTAACAACAACAATAACAAAAAAACGTGTCACCCATGCATCAACTAGTTTATTAATAAATAGATGACAGTTGTTGTATATGGAAATTCGAACAGATGTGAGTATTCCTCAATATATCAGAATATTTGAAAGTTTTCCACGCATACATTGATAATCGGGATGATGGATACCCGTTAACCATACTCAATAGTCAATAACCATACCACAGCAACGACCATTGTGATATTTTTGGATAGACCATATTTTAAATTCGACCGAATACGAGAAAACATAAAATTCTCTTAAACAGAATCATTTGCGATTATTAAAAACTTTGAAATGATCTAAAACCAATCGTATATTGATTTTTTTATATTATTTATGAAGTATATTATTGCCAGATAAGTTTACTTTGAGTTGAGCTAATCAAAGTTCTGTTCAGCTCAAGTTATTTACACTTCTAGAAAAAATTATAGAAATAAAAACACAAATTCATCCGGTAATCTATACAGGATCATCACAGGAGCTTGAGTTTGACTTTGGTCTTCAAAGAGTTGCATGTTCCTGTGATTGGCTTTTCCAGGCTTATTAATTCTCTTGGGACAATTTTCCTATGCTACTTTATAGTATGAAGCTTTATGTCCAGAGAAGTACCTAGATATTGTTTAAAAAAAATGTTTTTATGTCTTTAGGGATTTGGCCCATTTGTTTCACCGAAGAAAAAGACACGTTATTTTTCTTCTATTTGAAGATTGTCAGTATTATTCTATTGGTGTGAGTGTATTGAACTCGATTTTTATAATGTTTTAAATTTGAATTTTATAAATAAATAAAAATATAATTGAGATGAAAGATTTCATAAAATGTGATCAGAATCATTAAATAAATTTTTTGACAGAAATTAATTATTACTGAAAACAAATGCTATGCACCATTATCATCAGGCTGACACAAAAAATTAACTAGACACTTTCACCCAAAACAGGAATGAAGCGAAAGCTTTGTCCTCTCCTGGGCTTAATCATATATTCTGACTTCTATTCGGGTCCAAAAGAGGAGGCCCAAATCCAACCTTTATCCAGTTTTTTCATGAATAAATCATTAGCATGTACACAATTAATACAGCAATTTGTTTCTCCAAATTAAAAAAAAAAAAATGCCATAAACTCGGGAAGCTTTTTCGAAAAAGTTCATTTATGCTTTAAATGTTTTTGCTTCTTAGCAGAAGACTGTCTCACTTACATAAGCTAACAAAAATTTGAAAACAGGAAGAATCAATAAAACTATAAACGTAGGATAAATTTGCAAAAGAGAAAAAAAAATGAATAAATTCTATATAGTAGTAGGAAAGTAGTTTCTGTACTGCCAAAATCTAGAAATTAGTGATTTGTGATGGTTCGGGCACGAAAATTGAAACGCCATAGCAAGATTTTGGAGCAATCTTCTGGTGGAATTCCCTTTAATTTAGCCTCATCTTCTAGAACTACTTGCTTCACGAACTTGATTGAATTCTAGTAGAAGAACCACAAAAGAAAGGCACAATAATAAGGACAAAAATTAAAAGCAACAAAACTCCTTGTTAGAGATTATTTCTAGGTGATAATGATGCATCTATCTTATCAGTTTGTATTTCAAATGGACTACGTTTTCTAATTGAGATAATATTGAAACTTGAAAGTGGATTCTATCTTGGAGTATAAGGAAGCATCATGCATTATCAATGGTATTATGCCAGAGTAGAAAACACTACATAGTTAGTATTGTGATTAGTTCAACTAGTCAATCAAGGTGTCATTATATTACCTAATATCTTACTCTCTCTTTTTCCTTTGATTTTTTCTTTCTGAAGTAGTTGGAGGTTGGCCAAACGTTAAGTAACATTAGCAAAGTCTTTATATCGAAGAGACCTAATCTAATTTTATATATACACAAGCATTACGGTAAAGAATCTAGTGGGAGCTAGTTTTTTATGGATGAAAATGATTAGGGCAATGCTAACACATTATTATTATTATATTGATAGTAAATAACTAGAAATAAATATATTTATTATGCTAAAAAAATAAAATGTATTTTAAAACTTAAAGTAATTAAAAGGTAATATTAAACATTTTTTGTTACACTATTTACTTAATCCTTATATTTGTCTCAATTTTAAATTTTAGGAGAAAAGATCCTCTCGATTTTTTGTCTCTCCGTTTCTCAAATTTTAGTGCCTATACGTACAAATAAGTTTTGTGCCTAATATTAACATTAAAGAAAACTTTTTAATAGTGTAAAACTTCTACAAAAACTTTTTAGCAGTAACATATTGTTAGGAGAAAATTGTGTAGACACTAATTAAAACTTAAAATAGGACAATTACTTAGGCAAGGCAAGTAACTAATATTTCTTAAACAGTATCGGTCCACACTCATAACGTATAAAATTATAATGTTTACCTGAGAAGTGTCTTGAACAGAGGAAGTGCGACCCCATCTCTCAGGGTCCCAAAGGATGGAGCTATTAAAAGCAAAACTTGAAATATGAATTGGGGGACTGATTGTATCAGTTTCATTGTTCATATTCCTAAGATGCCAACCAATGACTTGTGATGAATCACATACAGGTCCTCCGATTTTCACTTTCTTCCTGTGTGCAGCTAACAATGCGGTTGGCCATGTTCCAAAGACCCTAAATGAATCCATAATTAAGAAGGGGACATGTTAGTTAAAAAAACCCACCTTGGAGGTGTGAAAATATAATGCATGATTGTTATTACCACCCATGTTTGGTATACCAAAAGATGAAATCCACTTGCCCTCAAAAAAATTTATGTTAAAAACCACCACCCACTACATAGGAGTAGAAACTGTAGAATAAGCAATAGTGAGTAGTGACTAGACACCAGTAAATTTTTTTCTCCCCCCTAAAAATTGGCCCCAAAGGAATAATGCAAATAATAGTTTACTAAAATTAGTATAGCAAACAGAAGGGGGAAAATCATACTCAATATCTCTAAGCTGATGGAAGAATTGGAGATCATAGACATTGGAAAGGCCAGCAAAGTGTACAATGCCGTTGAGCCTATGGTGCTCAATGTGCTTAAGTGCAAGATTCCTCTGGTGATTCAGTTCAGCTTCTAATTCCGTGAAATTTTCCTTGAAAACCACATGCCTATACATGATGCCAGTTTTCCTTAGTATCTCTGGCAGTTCTGTGGAATTGGTTTTAGCTTCCACAACAATCCACAGCAATGGTTGAGGAACCAGCTTTATAGTATTTGCCAACCTTCTCAAAAACACTGCTTGGTGGGGTAGTTTTGTGCTTGTTGGTGTTACAATGATTATGAGTCTTCTAGGCTTCAACTGAGGCTGTTTTTTTGCATGCAACTTTGTTGTTGTGTTTTTCTTTTCATTTTCAAGGATTCTAGGCTTCACGGGCATGGGAGCTATCCAACTTCTATTGACATTTGTTGTGAGGTTTGACATTTCACTAGGTTGTGGTGCAAATTCTGTCCTATTTGAGACAGCAACTTTGGTGGAAAAGAGAGAAGATTTACCTGTTGGAGCTAAGCCTGTGAAAAACCCCATCACAAAACATAGGGAAAAATGGAGCATGGCCTTCTTCCATAGAAGAACTTTCTTCTTTGATCTTTCTAGTGAACCCATCTTCTTTGAACCACCTGAAGCACAATCTTCAGGGTGGAATTGAATGACAAGTTGGGGAGCACAGAATGAAGAGGAGGGTTGTGGAATTAATGTAATATAAACTTAGATGCTTTAAGGGTACCACATTTTTGTTAAGGAAAATGTTGCAACTATTGAGCTTATGATTGGTACTGCCAAACTGATTGCTTAGCTTTTTCGTTTGGAGGCATTTCATAGGAGGGTGGCTTCACTTGGTTGTCCCTTGAAGTAAAAGTAATATAATAAAAATAAGCATAAAAAAGCTAGTGTGAGACCATGAGTTGTTATCTACACCAAATATCAGGTGGGATGGCACACATCCATCTATAAAGAATGTGTTGTACCAGGCCATTTAACTAATACTAGTAATCATGTTCGTGGTGTTGGGAGTTAAATTTTTAATTTGAGGTTGACTCCAATATAAGGAATCTGAAGAAAAAATAAATAAATTAACAAAGACTTTGGGATCTCTTGTCATAATATTTATGATTTTGGACAAAAATTATGGATTATAAAAATAATTATTATGAACATAATGAATCTTTTGGCAGTTAGTTATAAAATTATTGTGATGCGGTGGGTGATAAGTAACTTTTACAGTGGGTGGGTTTTGGATCGTTCAAACTTGTGGACATTGTTAGCCAATGCTCGGAATATTTTTCTTGGGGTATTGCTATTGAATTACCACCTTTGCTATTGACATTACTCAGTGTCTTTTAGACATATTACGAAATTGCTCCTTGGACATAAACTTAGTGAGGTGCAAAAAAATAAAAATAACAAAAATATAATTATATTATATAAGTGTGCAATAAAATCATGTTTCATTGTTATTTTTTTTCACTCCCATATAAACAACGAATTATGTTTCCGTTGTTGAATGGGGTAAAAAAATAATAATAAAAATATGATTCCATTTTCACCATATACCTTTTATAAGAAAAATAACTTTATTTTTAATTTTTTTCTTGATGTACAATCTTTTATTTTTTTAATTTGTCTTTACTCCAATTTCTATTATCTTGTTTCTCCCACTTACTTAGTCACAAAATATTAATTAATTGCTTATATCTAATGCATACATAAATAAAATAATAAATCAAATATGTATTATTAATTTGTATAACATAAACTTTAGACGATAATAATAATAATAATAAAAAGTTGTTGCAATATTGAATTTTAAATTTAAAATAAAACTAAATTGCAGAAGCTAAATTTAATATACATAATCATTAGCAACAAATTTCATAGCCACTTATAAAATTAACAATAGGTCAAGTGTTGTGATGATTACACTAAAAACCACTTCACAGTTCTTGATAACCTCTGTTTTGAAACCTACATCCATTGATTAAAATAATCATATATAATTAAAAATCAGAAAAAATAAATATTTTCATGTATTTTAGAATCAGAAAGTTATCCATTCTCATGGACGTAGTAGGAGGTGCACAAATGCATAGGCAGACATACAGTTTTGATAATTAAGATTAAAAAAAAAAACTCTAATATCACAAACATAAAAATCAGGAGAAAGAAAGAAAAAAAAGGTGATGATAGGAATTTTTTAAAAACTTGTAAAACTAAATAATTGATTTTAAAAAAATATAAAATGAAAACATAAATTTTAAAAATAAGAAGTAGATATATAGTTGATTTTATTTTTAAAAAAATATGCACTTCAATACGACCAAAAAGTATGATAAAAAAGAATGAGAGAAAGAAGGTGATGATAAAAAAAAAATTAAAATATAAAATTCAAACTAATTTTTAAAAATAAAAAAATATATACTTAATTTTTTTTATTTTTCAAAAAAGAAGGACAAAGAAGGAAAAAGAATAAAAGAAAAGAAGGAAATCCCATAAATAAAAGAGAAAAAAAGGAAAAAAAAAACTGGCGGATGAAGGAAATAGACAAAAAAAAATAGTGCATACATGGTTTCAATCACGTGTATTATGAACGTTGATGTTTTATTTTTATTTTTTTTGTATTTTACTGGATAAGTGTTGATGTTTAGTCCTAAAAAAATGCAAAAGCTAACTATCACAAAATAAAATAAAAGAAAAGGAATATAATAAAAAAATAAAAATAAAAAGTGTATGCAGGATATGACATTTATGTTTGTAAAGACTTTGAGATAGGTTATTTCATATATAATTACATATTATTCGAAATTATTTTTTATAGTAACAATCCAATTATCCAAATATAAATTTCCGACCTTAAATACTAAAATTTAAGAAAAATTCGATTTCTTTAAAAAAAATTAGAAAAACAATTTTTTTTGAAAAATACTTATTTCTTTAAAAAATAATAAACTTTTGAAAACTAAAAGCGTGAGTTAATCTTATGAAGAGAAAAAAAAAAAAAAAAAACTTAACTGGATATGATGACGATCTAGGAAGATCAGTTATCATGCAGCATTTTTTATTTTCTGACTGGATCACAAAATTTGAAAGTAGAAAGAAAAAAAAAATGTTTTAAAATTTTTTGAACTCTTATCAAGGCTACTTGAAAACCTATGTAAGTTGTTGTACTGCATACATATATTTTCTTAAAAATGTTATGCTTACAATAATCAAATTAAAGTCACTCCATTCATAATCTATCCATATAACAAATATACTATTTTGCTTCTCTACAATTAACTTAACTCTAAAATCATTAAAGAAAAATGTATAAAATAATTAAAAACATAAAATTGTAGTTATGCATTGAAGGATCCAATTTGTCCAAGATTCTCAAGCCCAAACATCAGTCATCTCCATCACAGGAACCCTAAATCTGAAACTACCTCGACTCCGCTCTGCCACGGCTGAGAAAATAGCGACGCGGAAACACGCTCGTCTACACGATCCTACAATACACTGAATCCAGCGTGGCGTGTCCAGCGATTCCGCTCTCTGACGAGTCTGCACAGGGTGAAGAATCGCGAGGCCATCCGCCGGTGAAGAATCGCGCGATTCGTCTGGAAATCGCGATTCGAGCACGATTCATCCCCGATACAGAGATTCAACCACGATTCAGGAACAAAAACGTGACAAACTCCAATTCGTATTGGTAGCTGGCTGAATCGTATACAATCGTGCGATACGTATCGTGAATCGTACGATACTAACTACCATGGAGGGTACTACTTCATAATCATGCAGTTTCTTAATTTGCATTTAATACCTTGCTTTACAGAAGTACTACCAATGGGTTCATCCAATTGTTGATTTTTTGTTTCATTAATCAGAAACACTCATTTGTGACCACTTTACTGTCCTGACACCATATTACCCAACATGGTTCTCAACTATAACGAGTTTTACTTTACTTGCCTTTTAAATATCCCTTGTAAATGATCATTTATAGCCAAATTCGATGTATATATAATTGTGTAAGATCTATTGTCCCGACAAGAATTGTCTCCTGTCTTAGAGTTATCAACCAACGGTTACATCAACTTGATGTGCAACCAACAGCATTACAGAGAAGCGCTTGATACATTCAATTTCCATATAAAGAATTCAAGTATCCGGTTAGAACCAAGCACCTATGTGAATTTAATTTTGGCCTGCACCAACGTTAGATCTCTTAAATACGGCAAAACAAATCCATGATTACATTTTAAAGCCAAACTGTCAACCAGACCTTGTTCTCCAAAATCATATTCTTAATATGTATGGAAAATGTGGTTCTTTGAAAGATGCTAGAAAAGCTTTTGACACAATGCAGCTGCGAAGTGTGGTCTCTTGGACTATAATGATCTCTGGATACTCGCAGAATGGTCAAGAGAATGATGCCATCATCATGTATATTCAAATGCTGCGATCAGGTTATTTCCCGGACCAGTTAGCCTTTGGAAGCATAATTAAGGCTTGCTGCATTGCGGGGGGATATAGATTTAGGTGGGCAGCTGCATGGTCATGTCATTAAATCAGGGTATGATCATAACTTGATTGTACAAAATGCTCTTATTTCAATGTATACAAAGTTTGGACAAATTGCACATGCCTCAGATGTGTTTTACTATGATTTCTACAAAGGATTTAATATCCTGGGCTTCCATGATTACGGGGTTCACCCAACTTGGTTATGAGATAGAAGCTTTATATCTTTTCAGAGATATGTTTAGGCAAGGTGTTTATCAACCAAATGAGTTTATATTCGGCAGTGTATTCAGTGCTTGCAGAAGCCTTCTCAAACTAGAATTTGGAAGGCAAATACAAGGAATGTGTGCTAAATTTGGTTTAGGGAGAAACGTTTTTGCTGGCTGCTCCCTCTGTGACATGTATGCAAAATTTGGAATCTTACCTTCAGCAAAAAGGGCATTTTATCAGATTGAAAGCCCCGATTTAGTGCCATGGAATGCAATTATTGCAGCATTTGCTAACAGTGGTGATGTTAATGAAGCCATGTATTTTTTCTCAGATGATTCATATGGGATTGATGCCAGATGACATTACTTTTCTTAACTTACTTTGTGCTTGTGGGAGCCCCATGACACTCAACCAAGGCATGCAAATACCTTCTTACATTATCAAAATAGGTCTGGATAAGGAAGCAGCCTTATGCAACTCTCTACTGACCATGTACACAAAGTGTTCAAATCTACATGATGCATTCAATATTTTCAAAGATATAAGTGAAATTAGCAATTTAGTTTCTTGGAATGCAATTCTATCAGCATGCTTGCAGCACAAACAAGCAGAAGAGGCTTTCAGATTATTTAAGCTAATGCTTTTTTCTGAAAATAAGCCTGACAATATCACCATAACTACCATATTAGGAACTTGTGCAGAATTGGCATCTGTAGAAGTTGGCAATCAAGTCCATTGCTTTAGTGTTAAAAGTGGGCTTGTGTTGATGTTTCTGTCAGTAATAGATTGATTGACATGTATACAAAGTGTGGATTACTTAAACATGCTCGATATGTTTTTGATTCAACCCAGAACCCAGATATTGTCTCATGGAGTAGTTTAATTGTTGGTTATGCTCAGTTTGGACTTGGACAAGAAGCTCTTAATCTCTTTAGAATGATGGTGTCCAGCCTAATGAGGTCACATATCTGGGGGTTCTCAGTGCATGCAGTCACATTGGATTGGTGGAGGAAGGCTGGCACTTGTATAACACCATGGAAATAGAACTAGGGATTCCACCAACAAGGGAGCACGTTTCTTGCATGGTTGATTTGCTTGCTCGTGCTGGATGCTTGTATGAAGCGGAGAATTTTATTAAGAAAATAGGTTTTGACCCAGACATTACTATGAGGAAAACTCTACTTGCTTCTTGTAAGACTCATGGTAATGTTGACATAATGACATTGCAGAGCGGGCTGCAGAGAATATACTAAAACTTGATCCTTCCAATTCTGCTGCTCTGGTGCTACTTTCTAATATACATTCTTCTGCCGGCAATTGGAATGAAGTTTCCCGATTAAGGAACTTGATGAAACAAATGGTTGTACAGAAGGTTCCTGGTCAAAGTTGGATAGAAGTTAAGGATCAGATCCGTGTGTTCTTCTCAGAAGATAGTTCCCATCCACAGAGGGGCAACATCTACACAATGCTTGAAGATTTGTGGTTACAGATGCTGGATGATGGTTATGATCCTTGTCAGAGGTTAGACATTAGCATTTGGTAGGCAGTCACCAATGGTTATGACCCTTTCAGAATCTAAATTGATTATGAACTACCTTGAGTCTAGATAGTTTTGATGCAGAACTACAAGAATTTTTTTGTTTTGACTGATCCCAAGGGTTAGTGACACTGTTAATTTTAAAATGTAAAATGGTATCATTATTCCCATTTTATGTAATAGTTATTAATAATCATTTCTTTAATTCTGAGCTTTAAAATCTGATTCATAACTGATCGTTTTAGTTTTAATTTTCGCTGAGGATAACAAATGTGGCTTTTGAAGTGAGCAGAAAAGTGTCCCTATGTGCTAATGAGTTTTGCATTGGAGGCGTAAACCGCAGAATAATGCATTTAGTACTGTTTTAAATGTTATTTACCCTAACACAACGTAATCTCTAATCTCTCTGCCTCCACCACATCGGAACAAACATGTATATATATATATATATATATATATATATATATATATATATATATATTTTAAATCACGGAACAAACATGTATATGAATTGGAAATAATTCAATTAATATCAAAATGTGATTTATCCTGTTTAATGCATTGTAATTGTTGCCACTTGGGTTTGTCATTCCACTAAGGCACTAATTATAGGTTTGATAAATTGATTTTAAGCCTTTTTGCTTAACATTCCATTCTGGTAAACATCCACTAATTGCCGGGGTTTTAGCACCATTCTTGGGAGCCTTTTTTTTTTTTCATACATTCAAGTTGGTTAGCTTTTACACATTTTTGTTTCTTGCTATCCATGCTTAAGAAAAACTTTCCAATTTGCATACACATGCATAATTGTGCGTCGGACCAATTTTTGTTTTGTGCAGGTTGATAGTTATGTAAAAATATCTCCTAACGTCTCACACGGTTGTACAGTGAGATACGAACCTATCCAAAAGCTGTGAAGGCTGCAGAGAGAGCTCATCATATCATGATAGATTGGTTAGATTAGTATCAAAAGTGAGAAATCTTGTTATATGATCATTGGGTCCTTGGCTTCACCAAAAAAAAATTCATTGTCCTTGGGTAGAGGATGGAAAATGCTTATTTCCATAAAATCAATTGAATTAATTTCTTTTATTGATCTATGTGATTGATGTTCAAAGTGTCTTATAATAAGGACAAGAGAGAATAACTTATAATGTTTATTATTATGTCTGCTTAAATTTTTCCTGCACATGCAGTTCATGCGCAATAGAGCCGTGGATTAAGTGGAAAGTTTCCTTAGGAACTTGGAAACTATTTGATCCCGAAATCAAATTATAGGTAGGCCGCTTTGCCTATACTTCAGCATCTATTTTTTAACGAAAAATTAATACATACTACAAACTGGGTATACAGCAATGCATGCCCGGCATATGGACAATCATCATAGTACAGTGAGGAAAGCCAACACACTGTAGAGGGCTGAATAAGCATATCAAAATAACCGCTTTGGGCAAAAACTAACTAACAAGATATATAAAAATTCTTACAACAGTTGATAAGCAGAATAAAATGATCCGTATCACCCCCTGCAATAAAAAATAATAATAATGAAAATGAATTTCTTAAATGTTTATCAAATAAACATTCTAGTTTCTAGAGGCCCAAGAATTCCCATTTGACATGAGATTACACTTTAGGGGGCTTACAGTGAGGGCTGAGGAGTATCTGACGACAATCATGGTTTAAATTTAGGCAACACTGCCAGCAGCCTATTGCATTAGCTAAAACGTGATTCTCTCTTGGTCACAATTGCCTACCCTCTCCATTCCCTTTTCATCGTGTTGCATTTGGGAATGGGCAACAACAAAATCTTGACACTAGGCTGCCTGGTCTATTTTAAGAAATAAACACTACTGGAAATTTCAAGGTTAAAAGCATGTTGCCATTCTATGCTGTTACAGAGTTATAGGTCTGGTTTTGTTGAGATTGAATCTCTTTTTGGCCGGTGCTTCTTCCACTTCTTTTTGCGCAACTCCATGAGATAGGAAGGAACCTCACAGCCCGATGCTGCCATAAGATTAGCAACATTCCGAAGGAAAGGAATGTCATCTTCTGTGTAAAAAGTAATTGCTTCTCCAGTCCTCCCTGCTCTGCCAGAACGACCTAATGAAAAATCAACATTTTCTGTTAGCAAATAATAATAATGATTGAGTGATCTAGCAATCGAGAGGCTCCATGAGAGAATGATACAAATTATAATCCCTATGAATATCTTTTCTCAAACTAAAACAACATTAATATAACTGCACGTACCAATTCTGTGGACATATGCAGCAGCAGAATCGGGGAAATCATAATTGATCACACAGTTCACACCTTTGAAATCCATGCCACGGGCAACTACATCAGTAGCAATCAAAACCCATGTTTCTCCAGCTCTGAAGTTATCAACAGCATTTTCTCGCTATACACATTACACAATGCAAGAGATCAGAATTAAGGAAATCACAAAAACTGCTAATTTAACAAGTATGCATTAGCAATAGAGTACCTATTGGTGATGATTAACAGAGATTAAGCAGAATAATTATAATCAGAGTAAGCAGTACGAAAGAACAGAGGTCAAAAGGAATATCATAATTTGACATTGTCTCCATACAAATAGTAAAGCCTTAAAGACCATATCTTAGTCACAACGGCGGGTGGAAACAGGCTAGGCTTAGTTAGGCCTGACCTTGACCTGATTTAAAAATATAAAGTTTGACCTGACCTATTTAGTTGTGATAGGTTTTTTTTTAGGCTTGGCCTGACCTATTTAAAAGTCTGTTAGGCCTATGAGCTTATTAAAAAAACCTATTTTTAATAAAAAAATAATTTTACAAAACACTTTAAATCAATTTAGGAAAGTTAAAGAAATAATTTTTAAACAAAAAATGTCTCAACATCTTACTTATATTTTCAAATAAGTAATAATCATTTTATGAGATTTTCAAGATGATTTTTTGAAGTGATTGATCATCCACCTTCATAATAGGTCAGCCCAATAGGCCTAATAGACTTTTTTTAAAGCTTGAGCCTGACCTTTTTATTTAAACAGGCTTTTCAAAAAGCCTTAGTCTGACCTTTATAATAAACAAGTCAGGCCAGACTAGGCCTTAAATAGGCCAACCAAAGGCCCCTAATAGACAACCCGGCCCATTTCCATCCCTCACACACCTTATCAGTTTTCTTTTTTATTTTGGTGTTTTTTTGGAGGGGAGGGGAAACGTTTCATATTTTCTTATTTTCCAATAAATATCTTATGTTGTTCAAAGGGGTTGAGAACTACCTCTGCTTGAGACAAATCAGAATGGATAACATCAACTCTAATGTTGTCAAATGCAAGTTCACTGTACAGCTCCTTGGCACGCTCCTTGCTTTGGAGAAAAACCAATACTGGAGGATTTAGACTCTACAAGATGTTGCAGTAAATAAAAAGGTCAAAAAAGGCAACCAACTTAAAAATACTAATAGGAATGACTCAGGAGGGAATACAACATTATAGGCTTTCCACAAGTTCCAAAGCTAAGCCAAAGGTGATACAGGAATAAGCATTCCAAGTCATTTTATATGATGTACATGACACATTATCTAACACCAAACCCAGAATAAGCAGAATGTTTAATTATATATAGTATAGGCAGCACATAATCAGAAAAACAAACATCAGGCTACAAAATAGGAAATGCATATTAATATTAAATTGTAGTGACAATTCTAATTTCTTTTCAAACAGATATACCGACTAATGTTTAATTGTGAGACACAACCTCTTGATTGATGCATAAGAAAATTGGACTGAGACTAGTGATATTTATCAGAAGCATTATCATTAGCAATTTACCTCAGCAAAGCTTTGACGAATTGCTAGAAGTTTTCCTTCTTCACTTCCAGTAAAAACCAATTTTTGCTTTATTGTTTCAGAAGCCATATTCCTGATGCACATAAAAGCATTAGGCATCAACAAAATAATGTGAAGAAAACTGTATTAACTAACAATATGCTCAGGAGTACCATGTTTGTAAATGTTTTGCAACAAACTTACTTTCTGCCAACAATTACACGAACAGCATCATGCATAAGTTCTCGAGCTCGATCTTCAACAAAATCAGGTAAAGTAGCACTGAACAGTGAGCGTATTATTGAGGGATTTGAGCATGCCTTGATAACAGAATCAATCTGCTTGAATAATTCAGGCTCAAATAGCTTATCCGATTCATCCAGGACAAGATACTCAACTCTGAAGCACCCAAAATAGTTGGAATAAAAAAATAAATGCATTAAACTATGTAATAAATCACATCACATATCTGCTACTGACTTGGAAGACACATTTGTAAGATATATCATACATCTAAAAGCATCCAGCAAAAGTGTGTTGCAATGTGCAAAGCATTATAAGTAGTTGAGCTATAAAGTGAAGCTACACCTACTGCAGTTGACATTACATTACTTACATGTAATACCTAATTGAGGGGTAAAATCAACACCAAATAAGAGCATCTACAACGTGGTTGCTTAAAAATAAGACACGTTGCTTAACAAAAATTGTCATTGGAGCATTTGACGTGGTGTTTCATATACAAGCATCATTGCTTATATAAGCAACGTTGCTTAACTATTTTTTATCAATGAAAAAGGTACTTTTCAAGCTAAGAATAAGCAGAAAAATAAGGGAAATTACATTTATCATTCAATTTAGCAACTTTATTATTGGAGTGAACTTTTGTGCAAAGTTCTCAAATCTATGTGGCATTGTAGGACCCATAAATTTAAGATAAATAACCCACTTAAGCAACCATCCATTATAGATGCTCTAATTTTGTGTAATATTTAGTTTTCCCAACTTGTATGAAAGTTTATTTTCAGAAATGCTTTTACACCACTAAAATAACACTTAAATTGACTATTAAGTGGACTTCGCACAATACAACTGGCCAGATCCTAAACTTCAATCTTGTTCATCTGGCCTTATTGTTTGCAGACTGAATAATCAAGTGGTTATTTGTGTCTACGCCATTTATTGCATAGGCTCAGATAAAAACAAAAGCTAGAAATGCATATAGTTACTAGTAGTGCCTACTAGTCAGGACGGTTTAACATTAACTAGTAGTGGGATTTCATAGTTTACATTTAAAATTAATAAACCAAAAAGTAGGTATATAGCTTATAGCTTATCGATCTTCAGAAACAACCTTAATTTTAATCATAACGTTTCCAAGTTGAATTTCATCACCAAATAAGTGAAAATGTATTGACATTACCACACACAGCACAAAAAACCACTTCATATGAATCATATCAAAGTATAAACTTGTATCAAAACAGCATGCCATCCCAAGATGATTAGAAAACTGCAATCAAGGTATTCCTCGTGGATAAAAAATGCATGCACTATAATGATTACATGATTAGTAATTTAAAGGTTTCAAATTTAAAATGAGACTAAATTCATCATCACACACCTGCTGAGATCAATCTTCTTCCTCTTGATAGCCAAGCGTAATCGAAGTGGTGTGGATATTAGTACATCACATGGAAATTTTGAAAAATCAGCATTTCTTAAAAGATTCTTAGTCATCAACTTGATACGAAATTTTTTTCTCTTAGCAAGCTTTTTGCACTCTCGATATGTTTGAACAGATAATTCACGAGTATGACAAAGGATAACAGCTCGAATGCCACCTTTTTCCGGATCCTGTAAAACACAGTTGATTATTTGAACCAAGGACACAGAAGTTGGGAACTGCAAACACAGTTGGAGAAAATAAGCAATACCTTAAGCTTCATAAGCATTGGACACACAAACGCAAGGGTTTTCCCAGAGCCAGTTGGTGCACAAGCAAAGCATTCACGACCCTATCCAAACAAGTGAAGAAATACAGCAGCGAAAACAACATTATGTTAATGCCTAACTCAAGGACAACATAATATGCATACAAAATCATGATCAAACTTCAGTAACAACTTTCTGAATACCAAAAAATCAAATGCAAAACAATTATAGCACAGACAGAAAATCCGTACTTGTAGAAGTACTGGAATAGCCTGCCTTTGGATAGGTGTTGGTTCTCTAAATCCAAGTTCCTTCAGATTGCGCAACAAATACGAAGGACAGTTATATCTGCAAATAATTTATTAAGATTCAGAATCGTCCCTTTCTCAGAAATGAAAAGCAAACGGAATACAAGGTGGTTCTCAGAAATAACATAACATAATATTCTTATCAAAGATACCTTGATTTCAACTCATCAAAGCTTTGAAGCGGAGACGGCACGTTGTAACCAGAGACATGAATGTTGTGCTGTTTTCTGAATTTTGCGTCCCGCTGAAAACAGATCAAAATATGAAACCATTGCATAAACTTAAAAACACTGAGAATTATGCGTATTTCACAAAACAGAAAAGAAACCTCGAGTTGCTTATTTTGTTCCTTCTTCTTCGTCTTCTTATTCAGATCAACGGACTCCTCATTGACTCGGACTTCATCATTCGACAGCGCCACAGACGTCGAACTTCTGAACACATTGAATCCTTCAACCGTTTCTTTTGTGCGTTTACGAAAAACGAAGCAAAAGTGAGATACATAACGTTGAATGCAAGAGGTAGCATAGTATAAATAAAGCACGAGAACGTGAATACCGGAAGAGGTTCCCTTGCGCTTCCTCTTCTTCGTCGTTGAAGCTGCGACTTTCTCTTCCACTGGTTCTATTGTTTTCTCGCCTTCGTCTTCGGCGGCGCTCAAAATCTTCGCCGAATCAGTATCACTGTCTTTTTTCTTTTCAAATTTAATGGAAAAATAACAGTTATTAACATGTGGCACAGTAAGAGTGAAAAAAGGTGAATGAGTATATGAGACAAAGAGGAAGAGAGATTGGTACCTGGAACCTGGCAATATCGGCGCCGAACTTCTTTCTATCGAAACGAATGCCGGCGAACAAAAACGACGAGTCGTTCGCCATTGGGGATGGGAGGAAAACAAAGGAATTAGGGGTTTATGTGATGAGTAAGAGGAACGGCTTTGCAGACACTTCTTTTGTTCGCTGCGGCAGGCCACTTCTACTGTGTTCTGCAACTTTTCAATGAAGGCGACCAAAACCAACTAGACAATTTTTTATTTTTTTTTAAATTCTATCTTTTTTTTCAACCCATATCTTTAACGTGTTTGACATAATAAAAAAGAAGTGCATATTGGACTATCCAACCCTTTTCGTTTTTATTTGGACCTCGCTTACATCCCTAGGAGTTGTTAACTTGTTATCACAGGATATTCTTCCTACACCATAAAACTTTCTAGTACACCATATATAAACAACGCATTTTCAAATATACCCTTCAGCGCATGAAAGTTATAGATTTCATAACCTTGACGAATCCGTAAGAACCTTACAGATTCGCCAATTCGTATGAGCTTTTTTTATTTTAGGATTGATCCAATCCATAAGGTTTTTTTTTATAGATTCCCCAATCTGTAAGGTTTTTTTTCTCGTAAGTTTTTTTCAAAAGTTAAAATATATTTTGAAAAAAGAATTTCAAATAATGGCACAAACAAATCTCAAATCTGAGACCTCCGTGTTATTAATGCAGTACTCTAACCAACTAAACTAATAGACCAATTATGTTAACAAATAATTAATGTTGATACATATAATACTAAATTATTTAATGTATATTTAATACACTTATTTAAATAATAAATTTTGTAACAATTAATTTTGATATAATAATTAAAGTATTTTTTACATAGAAAAATCATAAATTTAAATAAAAATTATAATAAAAAATCATATATTTAAATAAAATTATAATAAAAAATCATAGATTAAAAAATTAATTATGTAAAAAAAATCATATTATTGGTGTTGTTGGTTGATTAAGAAAAAACTTTAAATTGATAATATATAATTATTAAACACTATGTATTTAATAATAATATTTTTTTTTGGCATTTTATTTGTGTGAGTCTCCAAAAAAAAATTTAATCTATGATTTTTTATTATAGTTTTTATTTAAATCTATGATTTTTTTATTATAATTTTTATTTAAAACTATAATTTTTATTTAAATCTATGATTTTATTTGTAAAAAATACTTTAGTTATTAGATCAAAATTAATTGTTACAAAATTTATTATGTAAATTTATATGTGTATTAAATATACATTAAAATTTAGTGTTATATGTATCAACATTAATTATTTTTGAACATAATTGGCCTATTAGCTTAGTTGATTAGAGCATTGTATTATTAATGCGAAGGAGACTTGTTTGCGGCATTATTTTAAATTATTTCACAAAATATATTTTAACTTAAAAAAACTTATGGAAAAAAAAACTTACGGATTGGGGAATCCATACAAAAAAAAAGTCTTAAGGATTTGGGAATCCATACCACGAAGGATATTTTAAAAAATGCGCTGTTTATATATGTTGTATTAGAAATTTTTATGATGCAGGAAGAATATCCATTTCCCTTTTCCTCTTCATACTTGCGCTAGTTTTTCTTTTTCTTTTTAACTCTTTTGATAAAAATACTCGTTCCATCAACTAGTTTTTGAAATATAATTTTAGAAAAAGTGTACCCTAGTAGGCTAGTACAAATAAATACAACTAAATATATTATGGCAATTAGTTCCTATAATCTAAATTTTAGATTACAAAATCAGTGTTCATATGATTTGTGGAAAACTAGAGAGCGATAAACTAGAGAGCAAATCAGTGTAATGAAAGAGAACATGTGTTTGTGAGAAAAAAAGAAAAAAAAAATGGCCCTACTGAACCAGCAGTCAACACGTGTGTAAGCAATTTGGGGTTGGACAGTTTTAAAATTACTATACCTTCCTCTTCAAGATAGAATCAACAGGAAGTAGTCTCATCAGATTTACCATGAAATCAAATGAATAATAATGTAGTAATAAATAAAAACAAAAACAAAAAAAAATAATGTTTTAATAAATTATGCAATATTTTGCCATATATATTTTGGGAATCAGTAAATGATATTGGGGTATGTTTCCTTTCCATTTATATTCAAAATGAATCCCAAGTAAACTTTATAATCAATTCATATTCATGAAATGAATATTCTGAAAAATGTCTTAAAGTCTTTTAATTTGAAACCACTTATACTAATAACAAAATGCATAATAATAACGATATGTTAAACAGTTAAAAGAATACACAAGTTTGAGTGGTGATTAAGGCAAGAAATATAACTCTCTGTATCATTAAAGTTAAAATCGAAACTGATAGTATTGGGTTCGTAGGAGAGTGGATGAATCGAGAAATTCCATAGTCGAAACGGATAGAAGCGGGAACCACGCAATACAAAAGATCACATTGACACAACACACTCTGTTTAGCATCTTCCTGTCTGAATGCACATTTTGATTTTGGTAGTTCTGTTTGCATCATCATTGCTTTGTCTTATTCTCAATGTGGCATTTTCTCTTAGCAGCTGTTGTAGCAGCAGGATTCACGTGTTTCGCCACAAAGCGCTTCCTCGCGCAATGCAGTGACGAGGAACATGTTCCAACCGTCAGCTAGCGCATTGTTTGACTCGGGAGTTAGATTTGGGATAATGTGTATGATGGCTGGAAAAGCTGAGATCAATGAACTAACTAAAACCATGGAAAAGATGGCAGAAATCGTTGAGGAACTAAATCTGAGCTCATCATAAGGAAATCACCACGTGCTCATCAAGTTTTGGATTATGTTGGCGATATTGTTATGGAGTGTTGCAAAATGAGCTGCAGGGAAGATGAAATAATGCTCAAGAAGACGGAGAATGACCTTAGAGACACTGATGCCAAATTTTGGAGTCTCACTGTAATTGATAATGGTGAATGTGAAAGTAGTGCTCTTACAGAAGACTCAGATCCGTTGGTTCTGGAAATGGATCAACATGAAGCAGAACTTGAGTTTGAACTCCAAAAGCTTCCTGGGCATACGTTGACACTAATTGCCATGAAGAAATAAGGCCAAATTTAGACGAGATGAACTTCTTTGTATAATGTTTTTTTTTTCCATTTTTTCTTTCTTTTGCTATAGCTATGTTTTATTTATTTTGCCCTTTTCTTTTTGAGTAATCTATTTGCTTGATCATTCAATTAGTATCATGATATCATCCCTCTTATTTTTGTTATTTCCAACGTGGGCATTCAAGTTGTTTATACTTTATACCTTAATATACTTTAGTCTAAACTCAAAACTCAAATTGCATGAAGAATATTCTATTTTCCTCAGAGAATTGATGGTTTGTCCTCCTATATTTGTTTTTGTGAAGCAGAATTCTATGTTTGTCTTCTCTGATCAAATTTATAAATCTGCCTACAGCCTAAAACTTGTGATCAAACTTACTATTGATAGTCCCCTTTTTGGCCACATATATTTAATTTTACTTATGATCTCAATTTGGGTATGACCAAGGAACTCATTTGCAGGTTAAAGTTCCAAATGAAGGGCATGATAGAATAGATGACTTGAATTTCAACTCTTCTCAATACCATGGAGTATCACCATCAGAACTGAATCAGAAACTATGTCAATTGCTGATAGAACAGCAGAAAAACCAGATTGTGGAATTGGAATCCTAACTAAACCTGGCTTAATCTAAACTCCAAGAAAAGGAAGCTGAACTCCAGGCACTAAAGAACTGTGTTGCACTCCTTTCCGAACTCCCTCTATCCACAGTTTCGCGCATGATTAAATGTTTCTATTCATGATCCCTTCTCTTTAAAGTCAATGCTGCTTTGTTTCCTTGAAGCTGCATCTTCATTTCATTCATTTTGCATTACTATGCTTTTTAGCAAAAGCTGTATCTCTAATATCGCTATTGTTCTCAAATCTCAGATCATGAAACTGAGGCTCACAAGGGAACCATCGATTGGGACTGTAACACTCTGGACTATGAGTCAATGTTATCAATTGGTGATGTGAAAACACCTATTGATTCTGAACCTAGTATCATACATCTAAAACGGTAACTTTATTTATAGGCAGATCTTCTATCATATTTTAATTTAATCATTTGGCCTTATGTGATGAGTGTTGCTATTTTTTCTTACTAAAAGAAATTACACGAAACTCACACAAATATATGCGGACATGTTTTATTGGTTATTTGACAACTAAAAAAAGGAAAAGATAGATTTGGGCGTATGACACAAATTAGGGTGATGCTTTCGTATTCAATTTTGTCTAACATTTTTCTTACTAAACAGCATTTCCATATATAAACAGTTTTTTGGTCAATATATAATTATAAAATTTAGCACCTCGCACTCGGATATGATGATAATTTATAATTCTTGAAGTAGCAGATCTCAAGATGACCCATATTCATATTTTTAATTTTGAATATATGCATGCAAGTTGCAACCCATATAGTGCTGTACTATTTAGTATGGACATGCGAATATAGTAATTGATCTTGAGGATTTCATATTTCAACGTATATTTTCTGGGGTTAGACTGATGTCAGATTTGCTCTTGTCTCGGGGGTCATAACATAATAATGCTGTTGCTTTTTGATTCACAAGCTATCTTCACGAGTCCCCCAAGGAACTGAGGCTGCTGAAACTGAAATACTTTCGACTTTCTATGCTATCTTGTAACACTGAAATCACCAAATTGCATCCACATTTTGCGTGGTTCTATGAACTAAATTGCATCCACATAAGGATAGGATTGTAAAGAAATATTATTAACGGAATCTTGAACATAGTGTGGGTTGACTCACTATGTGTGAGACAGTACGGAAAGGCGTGAGACCATGGTATTGGGGCCAGCATGCATTAGAGGATTGCGTTTTTTTTTCTCTTATAAGAAAAAATAATTCATGGCAACCCATAACCAATCACTGATGTTTGTTCAAATTTTCGCAAGCACTTTTCACCACCCCTTTTGTCCCCTTTCCTTAAATGATAATGTTTTGATTAGAAAATGCTGCAGATGGCTATTCGTTGTCTTCTCAGGGCTTGCCAAACATTTGAGACTCATATTTCGATGAATGTATTTTAATCTGAAGAGGCAATGCCCGAATAGAAGCAGGACTAAAATACGGAATATTTATTTTTCTTAAGATGTGTGTTTCATGAAAAGGACATGTATTGAACACAAGAAAAATCACGACAAACTATGGTTCCACGATGTTGGAAACAGCGTTTGAGAAGGCTTTGGCTGATTATTAAGAAACAACTTGCCAACTTCTAACTTCTAGAAGCATTATTTTCGGGAGAACAAGGCCAGTTTATTATTATTTTTTTAAAAGGGCAATTTTAAGAGGAAGAAAATTTGAAAAAGTAATTTTATAAGAAGTAGATAAGAGTTGTTTCTTAAAAAATGTTTTTTTTAATTATTTAGACAAACACGTTAAAAAAAATAAAGGTACTTTTTTTTTATATAAAAAAAACTTAAACAAATAACCCCATGAGTCCATAACACACTGGCATTGTTTTCTTTTGGCGTACATGGTACAACCTATAGCAAACAAAATAATCACCGTGAAAAAAAATGTTACACATTTTGAAAAATAGTTTATTTAGGAATTTTTAAAATTTAAGAAGGATTATTAAATAAACTAAAGTGAGGTCATTCACTCGTGCATCGAAGAGTCAATACCAAAATCAATTTAATTTGAAGAAATTATAACTAATAAAAATATTTAGCATTTTCATGAGAAAATGTATTCCACCTTATTTGATAGTATGGATTTTCTATCAATATCATTCCACCTTATTTCATATTATTGAAGGTTTGTGAGGGGAATAAGAAATATATATTTTTCTTGAGAAAATAGTTTGTATATTAACAATGGAAATTTTTTTATATAATTATTGAATAAAAAATATTATAAATGATAAGTTTATTATTTTTATAAAAAATATATTTAAACATCATATTTATCTTAAATTTCAATTAATACACAAAAATTAAAATTTCTATTACTAAATTTTAAAATATTCTCTTATTCTTTAATGCTGTCATGTTATATATATATATATAGTTAATCCAAAGACTGAGTTTGAATTTTTTACATAAAATTTTAAGTTTAAATTTTGTGGATATTTTGGCCATATTGAGCAAAGGAATTTTCGCCATCCTGTGCTGCCTACTACAAAATTTTTGAAACTGGCCCTGTTATTCATCCCATAATAATACAGGGAGATTGACGAAGGAGGTGGGAGCACGAAAGATCATGTCTAAATAAATTTATGTATGATGAATCTGATTAGTGTAAGTCTGCAAGAGCTTTCTCGTCCGTCAATCATACCAATACCTCTCCAAAATTACACAACTTATAAAATAAAAAGCATAAGAAGCAATCAAATCATAAATTTATTTTCATTGACTGAGTGGACTGGATTGTCTGAAAACACTTGCCCTGTTCCTTCTGTTTTTACTACTTTCTTCTAACTTTCTAGTTTTTTCCTGGATCGCGACTGTCCCATGTATGTATCCTTCCTTTACAAGATAATTCATCCATCAATATACATCTATCAAAGCAAACCGTGTGTCTCAAGTCCAAAATAATTGCCACGTAACATCACAAAAGAAAATAAAAATTAAAAGAAAATTATATGAAAACTACCAAAGATTGCTCTCTCTCTCTCTCTCTCTCTCTCTCTCTCTATATATATATATATATATATATATTAATGAAAGGGGATAACCATATACAAAATATAGAGACTAAGTAATTGTAGTTGCATGTGGTATCTTATGAGCAACTATGAAAGGTCACTATTTTATTGCAAACTCAACTTTGAAGCTTGGTCCAATCTCAACTCTATGGTCTATTGGATTGCTCTCAACAAGACATTATATTTGTGTGTATTGATAGTTCAGTTCACGAAAGGAAGGATATAATACAATAAATTTCCAATATGATGTTTCTAAAAACATCATTTTACCTATAAAAAAATCCATGGAACAAACACCCCCTCACACGCAAGTAGAAAAAGAAATTAATCCAAACATGTTTTAAAAGTAACAATAGTAAGTTTGCATATACTTTATTCAGTTAATACCCCCAACATCAGTCTTGTTCTTATGCAACAGAGCATGGTTATATGGAAGTTCCGTAAAATGATTGTATTGCAAAATAGCACGAATATATTATATATTCAATATTTAATTTAATTCCATTTTCAGGCCACGAATGTAACACGTACGCTCCGAGGGAGATCAAACGATTGGTTCAAATGGCTTGCTGAGGAGGAAGCCTTTAATCAAGATTGGTTTTTTACTTTTTATAGCCATATGATTGATGTAATTTTGCCTGATAATACAAAATTTTATTTATAAAGTAACGTTTCAATAATATTATTATGTTTTTAAAGAGGAAATAAAAATAATCAAAATACACTAAAGTTTGATACAAGTAATTTGATATTTGAATTTTTTAATTAAGATCTAAGATTTGATCATCACTTGACATAGAGTCACGGTATCACTTTACCTCAAAAATAAATTAATTTGGTGGGAGAAAATTAATTAGGTGTCAGTTAAGAAGCTCTAGATATCTTAGTTAAACAAAAAAAAAAAATCAAATATATTAATATTAAGACTAAAATATGTTTTCGTTTTTCTAAAAATGTAAATATTCACTATTCATTTTTGCAAAAATTTTAATACATTTTTTATCATGATAAAATTAAAATATGTCATTTTTTTATCTTGAATACCTGTAGAAGTAAATCCAAACTACAATAATAACAACTTTGTACATTGATTATGTAATATAAATATGATATTTTTTTATACTGATTATGCATATATGGTATTTTTCTATATTAATTGTGCATTTAATTTATGTAAAAAATAATATACGTTTAGATGTTCGAATCTTATCTCAAGAAAAAAATAACACATTTTAATATTGTGAAAAAAAGGTGTACTAATTTTTTTAAGAACGAATTCTAAATATATTTTCATATTATGAGAATAAAAATATATTTTAACCTAATATTATTAATCAAAGCAATAAGAATATCATAAAAAATGTAAAAAATAAAAATATAAGACCTCGAGAGGAAGGACAAAGAGAAGCTGAGGACCTCGAAATAAATAAAAAAATAAAAAAAAGATCTTGACAGTAAAGCGGATTCACCCATCCGTGCGAAGATGCAATATAATTTAAAGAAGTCCACCGCAAGAAAACAAAAATGGGAAAAGCATTTTGCAGAAAGCAAGCAAGCTTCCCCAGACAGACCCCATCTAAATTGCGTTTCACAAGAAGTCACTAGCAGCACACAAAACTCACTCACACACACCCACACAAAAAAAAAAAAAAAAAAACGCATTCCCTCAAAATCCTCTCTTGTCCACAAACATGAAGCTATCAGCGAAACCCATTTCGAGTCCGGGTCGCACAGACAAGTTCCCTCCCCCACTCATGAGGTTTCTCAGAAGCAATGCGGGCAACAGAAGCAGAAGGTCCAGGTCAAGCCCTATGTTCGTACGCAAAAAAAACAACACCATCGAAACCCAAACCCAGGAACCCTCTTCCCCCAAGGTCACGTGCATGGGCCAGGTGCGAGTCAAACGCGCTTCCAAACAACCCACCACCAAACGCGACTTAGCTCCCACTCGGTGCCGCCGCCGGTTCTGCTGCTGCTGCTGGATCCGAAGACCCAACAACCCCTGCCGCTGCAAACCTCTCTGGCCCAACTGGCCCTTCTTCCGTCGAAAGCCCGCCAAGCTCAAACAAGACTCCCAGTCGGAGCCCAATTTCCACGCCCACGAAGAATCGGAATTACCGTTCCACGAGAGAGTCAATGTGGATAAGGATAGTGATTTTGCTTCCAATTCCAGCACTCCCCCGAGAAACGCTTTGCTTTTAACTCGCTGTAGATCCGCGCCGTACAGATCCTCCTCTTTGGCTAGTAGGTTCTGGAGTTCCCCCGTCAAGGACCAAGAAACGGAACAACAACACACTTCCGACGAACCCCAAACGGAACCCGAATTAGGGTTTCTAACAGAAAAAATTGCTTCACTCACCGAACCAGAAAAGGTTGAGGAAGTTGAAACAGAAACAGTGTGTGTGTCACGTCCTACTGTACTCACTAGGTGCAAATCGGAACCGGCGAGAACCGGGCACAGACTTGACCCTCTGGTAAATAATTTGTTGAAAAAAAGAAGGTTGGAATTTGATTAATTAATCCCATTATTTTTAATTCGTACTTTTCTCCATATTTTGCTTCCTACTACTCATTGGAATATAGTCTTTTTCTGTGTAATTGAATTGAATGTGTTTGAGTCTTTGACACCTGGAGTGTACGCGTTAATCGGTGGGGTTCGTTGGTAACATAAAAAGGTTTGAGCGTGTAGAAAATAGAAAGAAGGAAGAGAGGGGAACGTATAGAAGTGAGTTCAGGTACTCGTTTTCGGTCCTCAGTAGTTAATGCATTTCTTGTCATTACACTACACAAGCCTGAAAGCCTGGATTTCTTTTTTCTCTGCCAACGATGTTAAGAACCTGAACTTGCTGCTTTCTGCAATTTGCTTTCACGTGCTGTTTTTTTGTTTCTATCACTTATTATCGAACTTCGCGGAGTTCATTAATTAATCTCAAAAATAAAATAAAATAACTGATTGAAATGGGGTTTAAGCGTAATTTTCTGCTTAATAATTTCGCTTTTGTTTCTAAAATAATTTATTCTAATGAATGCACAGGTACTGTTTGGAGTAAAATTTTGAAGCTATTTTTTTAAGCTGCCATCTATGACAGCACAGCACTCATCCCAACGTTGTTCAATTTAACTATTTAAGTATCTTTAGATGCTCTGACTAACTTTCCAACTGGGTGGAAAGTTAATTTGGATTGGAAGTATGTATCTTTAGGACTCTGCCGTGTACCCCATCTTGTTTCTAATACTTATTTTATTTTTAATCAGCACAGAACATAATTTTATTGGATAGATGGTAGCTAGTAGTTACCAGAATTCTTCCTCATAATATAGTCGTGAAATACTGAAATGTGCAATCGGAGCGCACTCTGCCTATCTCTAACGATTGCTGATTTGTTATAAATTGGATAAATTTGATTTAGATAGAATCAACTTTAAATTATTACATATTTGCGATGTGCGTTACGATTGATTTTGGTTAAAAGTATTTATAAAAACATGTACTATTTATTAAAAAGTGCTAGAAATAATACTAATAAAACAACCACTAAAAGTTTCATAATGGATCCAAAAGATTGAAACTTATATGAAAATATTTTGAGTGAAGTATCATTAGGAGCCTAAAATCTTAATTATGATAATTATAAAATAAACAAAAACACGACCACTACAACTCTAGTACCAATAGTTGTGTTTCCTTATTTTAATTCTGAAACATATATCAATTTTGTTACACACATAGTCTCTGTTCTGCTTGAATAAATAATCAGAGTACATTTTTCAATACTTTTCATGCTATATATACATAATATTTTATCATTTATGTTTTAATCCGTGCGTTATTATATTGAAATTCTCTGATAAAACAAGTATAAAAAACAAAAGAAATTCTCTGATAAAAAATTACTTGTACTATCATTTTTGGTTTGCAACTATTATTATGTGACCTTTATCATTTCAAATTGGCTAAAAAAAATACAGGCAAACATAATTTATAGATTGCCACCAAACAACTTGCACATTTTTACACGAAAATTATATGAAGGATTTTTTTTTTCTCTCTTAAAGAATAAATGTTATGGGGAAGAATAACTCGAAGATGGTATAGTTATTATCAGGTTTGGACACACGCATCTTACTATCTTAAGGCGTCCCAGCTCACAAATGGCTTACATGTTACTAGTTAGTTCAACTAGTTTCCATAACTTGTATGAATTGTTTCCCACTAAAATTTTCAACTCAGATTTTATGTGATACTGTCACACTGGGAATGGGTTTGTTAGTCTGATAACGGCACATGTAAACTACAACCGTTACCAAAAATGTATTACATTTTTATTGTTCGAAGTGATTTCAGTATTCATATATATATAAAACGAAAAGAAAATCAAAATGGATGTGCAAGGGTATTGTGAAGTGTGAACCTAGGATTCACCTGTACATCTTTTCACGAACTCAAATGCACAATTGTTATTTTCTGCTGGAGGCATATACTATATATTCCTCAGTTCATAGGAGTAAAATGCGTGTGACAGTGATCAGTTACATTGATTTGTTGGCATGTGACACTTCGGAATAGCATTTATAATAAGATGAAGTGACAGCAAAGTTGATAATTACTAGTTGACAACGAGTGGTCCATCTTTGTCCCTGCGTCTGTTGTTACTGCATTAAATCTCGTTCATTTTTAGTATTATGATGGCATAGTTAACGGAATATTTGAACCTAACAAAGCCTTGTAGTAATTCGCTCTCTTGTTTTAATTACTTTTCCCCTTTGATTCAGGCATTGCACCTCACGTGAAAGTTGAATCTTCGAAAACAAACAAAGGAAACTGGAAAAGTTGGGGAACGAATTTGATGAAGCTAGCCTTCATTAAAACTTTCAAACCAATTCAAAAGTAAATTTACTAATTTAATTTTTATTCTTAGCAAAACCATTTATTGGGCTAAAATTTGTGGATTTGATTATTAATCAAGTTTTGTTAACAACTGTTCTAAAGTTCACATGGCACTTTTTAAGGAAATAAAAATTGAAAAGCATATTTTCCGCCTCTTTATTGTTTAAAACCTTCAATTTTCAAAGCCATTAACATCGCTGATGAGAATATTACGATTACAAAATTCATTCTAACAACATCTTTAATGCAAGATCGAACAAGGATTTTGAGTTCAAGATCTGATCTTCATTAGATCTCCTAATAAAAAAGTTGAAGAAATCTCCAACTTAAATGATGAGTTTTTGTACAAAATCCATTGAGATCTACATATTGTTCAAAAAAGAATAAATTTTATTCTTTTTCTCTCTCCTTAAGATTTCAGAATGAGATCTACAAAAAAAAAATGAAAAAGATCTTGAGAGATCTTTAATCTTATATAGTATTATGGGGTCTATCAAAAAGTAATCTAAGATATCAAGTTGTGATCTACCCTTAAGAACTAAAATATAACGATTTACAAAACAATAATCATACAATTATGCCTTATCACATCCGAATAAATTTAAAATATAAATTCCAGTATTTTTAAATTTTATAAGTTTAAATTTTCTTATATAAATCTAACCCCAACAGTCGATTTACTTTCTAACCTTGATCGTTTACTGTCGTTGAAGCTTATCTATGATGTGTTTTGAGACCTTGATCCATATTCATGATGTTGCATTTCTTAAAAAAAATAAAATGAATGGCTAGATATGAAATATGCCATCATTCATGTTCCCTTCAAAGATGTGGACATTCAAATTAAATTTTTCTACCCTCACGTATTGTTAATTTGTTATCTTACACTGAGTGAGAGATATGCATATAAGATGTTATCTGCTCCGATAGAATTATGAAATTAGGATAGTTTTTCCTTTGGACGTCAAGAAATATAATGTGCAAACATCAAGAGATGTTCTTTTCTTTAACGCGTAGGCCGAATTTTCAAAGGTAAAATGAAAAATAAGCAATCGTTTATTGATTACGCACGAGCATATAAGGGTTAAGGAACTAAAATAAAGGGTAATAACTTGAGAAATGCTACTTATATAACAAATTCTTAGAAAAATTCTTATGAGAGAGATAAAAAGAAAAAAGGGAATTAAGATAAGTGATATAATAAAGAAAATAAAAAATCTAGAAAGTCATTGAATAATTACAATTGAATTGGGTAAATTTTTTAAACTATTTGATAGTTTTTTTTTGTCGGCACCTATTTAACAGTGTATCCTGAGTTGAATTCTTTATCGATTTAATCTAATATTTACTTTAACTTAATCTCTTGTGTACTCTTTATGTCGGATTTAGGTTTGAATCAATCAGTTGGACTGATCCATTTTTGACCATTGTAAAGTCTGATCCCACGTAATAACAATCCAAAAGATTTAGAAAGTGATTTTTTACCATTGATTGTAAAAGCTAGCTCTCTCAATCCCAAATATCAGGAGACTATAAAAAATAAAGACCTGATGAGATTAGAGAGATAGATACAACACACTTTGAATGTTCTGACTAAGTCGTTTCAAATCCTAGAGGAAATATAGGATTGAAATAGATATAGTATTAGGAGTATTTTTTCGTTCTACTACTTGTGTTAAAAAAGAAATGTAAAAAAATGTTAGAAAAATTTATGATACATTTCATTACTGATCTTTATGTGAGTTCATGGAAAAGCTAGAGGTGACTACCTTATCCCCATACGGCCATACCCCACTCCTAGTGGCGGACGCACACGGGGGCTTGAGCACCCCCAAAAATAAAAAAAAATCATCAGGGTTTGAATGGTAGAAGATAGTTAAGGACTGGGATGATTGGCAAAAGTAGATAAATATTCGAGGTGGTATTGGTGTTCCTTCAAACAAGAGTTGGGAATTATGGTGGAATGAGGAACATGAGCATCTGCAGCACACTGGATTTCTGGGACGGATATGTGAGATTATACTTGACCTGCGTTTCTTTGTCTATCAATTTGAATTGGGCCCCCCCTGCTCAAAATCTTGGGTCCGCCACTGCCCACTCCCCACGATGGCACGACCCCATCTAGCTAGCAACGGCCTTCACCTGATTTAAGAAATTGAGTATACGAGGATTGTTTTTCATAAGCTATAACTATTTGCTTTAAAGTGCAACTTCTATTTAATTCATGCTGATCCTTTTATTTCATTCTTAGCATTTGAGTTTAAATTCTTCCTGAAAGCAATTGTTGTACAACTCTCAAATGTTCAGCAAGGTTGTACTATGGTTATAAGTGTAATGGGCACAGTGAATTGCAACTTCACAGATTTTTGGAAAGGTCTTGGAAGATTTTATTTGCATGTATTGTCAATAAGAAATGTCATGATCAAGGAGATTGGTCCCAGAAGGGTCTGTACCAATATCGGTTTTGGGACCACCTAATAATATCCAAAACCTTCCAGCACCTGCGTTCAGCTGATCAAAATGCCAAGGAAAAAAAATACAAAGAAACTGCCAATGTGAGTTACTGTGGATAAATGGAAATTTCATTTCAGGACAAAATGTCTTGATCCAATTTCTATTTTATGTGTGGTGAAACTTTTCCATTTTTAGCTTATAGAGACAATATTTCGTTTTTTACTTTTATTTTTCTCTTCTAAAAATACTTCTAGAAAAGTTTTTCCAGGCAAATTCAAATTGTATCATTAAAAAAAGGCCTTATTCACCCTAGAATGACTTCAGTGATCATCTTGAGTACCAATTAATTTTCAACCTGTGACCAATTAAACAAAATAAATATCCCCACTAACAAGCAACCAGAGCATGAGATTCTAAATTTACAGTTAATTAAAATATAGATATAATTAGGCTTTTGGACCATTGGAATTAAAACTTTTAATGTCCCAATTCTATAACCATGATCGACTCGGCTTTAAAATTTAAAATTGTTAAAAGTGCTATGCTACACTACAAAGTTACTATCCTGAGTGAATAGACAAAAATATTCTTTTGTTAATTAGATAGACAGGATCATGTTTTCGTTGATTAAATATAAAATAACAGAAAACATGTTTTTATTGTGTTAATTATTTTTTAAAAAATTAACTACTTTTTTCTTTCAAAAAAAATTGACACGGCAAAAATTGTTTCTATTCTGTATTTTGAATTTACATACTAACACAAAAAAACAAGTTTTTGTTATTTTAATTTTTTTAATAACAATTAACACAACAAAAACTTGTTTCCATAAGAGGAATTTTCATAAAAATAAAAACAGACCCATTGAATTAGGGGTTGAAATAGTAAGGTGGGGGATGCCTTGTTAAAAAAACAAAAAGTTAGTCATGAGTCCTAAAAGTGCACTAGCCCAGACCCATTGAACTAATCAGCCCAGTGCATGGCCCTCCGTCGACGACTCAAGTGCAGGGAAGAAGACACGGATGGAGTCCATTTCCCACTTATTCTTCCTATGTAATCTCTTTTGGGCTTAGGCCTTATTTTTAATAAAAACTAAAGAGAATAAGATGATTTTTTTTTTTTTATGCTAGGAAAAATACAGACAAGAAAATAAACAACAAAACAAAGCTAAGACCTCAAGGAAGAGTGTCGCATTATATCCGCAAGGCAAATAAGATAAAGGGTAATTTTTTTAAAAATTATCAAATGGGGTAAAATTTAAATTACTCCATTTCCGTCATTCCAAACAAGACACTAGTTAAAAATAATTAAATTATCCTGAGAAGTAGAATCCTCTTTTGCAAGCCAATCAACAATCTTGTTACCTTCCCTGAACACACGCTGGAAGTTAATATCCCAAGGCAATCTCATGATTTGTTTAATCTTCATGATCAAAGAACTATAAAGATGGAAAGGATTAGCAGTTCCAAGAATGAGATCAATTGCTAACTGAGAATCAGATTCACGTATGATATATTTTGATTCCTTGCTGCCAAACAATTTGCAAACCATTGTAAATGCCAAGTATTTTTGCATGGAGCGGAGCTGTGAAACAACATGAACCAGATAATCCACTGAACCATCTAGCACGACTATAACGAATTATCCCACCAAATGGAAGTGTGAAACTATTAGAACTCAAAGGGATCCAACGCACTAGGATTTGACGCTGATGATAAATCCGAACCGAAGATGTCTTGAGAATGAATGGATCCAAAGATGATATGTTTTAAAAATACATGTATAAAGCTAGATGAATAGTATCTGAGAGAAGTGGTGGAGGACTCCACGTTATGATCTGAATCCAAGGGTTGTGTGTTGGTATTTCAAAGGAGGAAGAGAAGAATAGTAGCGTCTTGTGTGGCGTTGACGTGGCAGAAAGAGTGGAAACGAGAAAAGAAGAATAATCAATTTACGTGTGGTAATAAAAGTTAGATATAATATTATAAGGAGGAGTTGACGACGCGGGGAATCTCCGGTCTCCACCGACATCTCTTCTCTTTTCTTTCCAATCCCAATCCCAATCCCGTGATCCCATTCCGTTCCGTTGGCTTCAATCTCAATGGCCGATAATAAGCAACCCAATCACGAGGAGGCAAGTCCTCTTCTCCACCAGTCCCAACCCAAATCCGAACCACCAACGCCACCGGAGACTTCCGAGTTTCTTCTCGGATGGACCGCTGATGGGCTCCCGCTGGGCCACGCCAGCGTTTTGGGCCAGCCCATGGGCCGCACCCCGTGGAACTCCTCCATCTGTGCCTGTCTCGGCCAAAACGATCACTTCTGCAGCAGCGATCTCGAAGTTTGTGAGTCCTTCCATCCCTCACATGCCAATTTTGTTTCAACATTTTTCTGCATTTTATCACTTTTGACCTAACTTTTGCTCTATTTTTTCCATTCTCTATTATTTT
>PYAF01005492.1:1005099-1056264 GCA_007407185.1 Glycine tomentella
ATTAACTTAAAGGAAAGTACAAGGTAATCTTCCAGTGTACTTCGTCTCTATATATTTAAGAGAAGTATTAACAATATAATCTCTAACGCTCTTCTTTATTAACACACTCTAATATTCACCTTACAACATCCTATTATTTGTTAAAATTTATAAATTACAAAATATCATTTTGTTATTCAACAATCCCGAAATTTTTTTTTATGTTATGTTTTCTTCTAATTAAAATTAAAATTGTTAAAAATTTTCTGGTATGAAAAAAAACACAAAAAAGTCTGTGACTGAGACTCGTTAAATGAGGTAGAGTCCAAAAAAATATAATTTTTTAATAAATTTCAGTTAGATCGAGAGAGTATATAGCTAACATTTTTCTTTTTTTAAACCTCCAAGTTCCAAATAAGGAAATGTGTTTCCCTTTCCTTCATTTCCTTTCGATTCCTCAGTCGCTCGTCACCCAAACATCATGTAAGCATAATCAGCGGGCAAGCAAAATGATGATTTAACCATAAAATAGCCAGTCCCATATATTACCAAAGCACTTATGTGGCTAAGCTTTCTATCAGTAATAAACGGTATATAAAACGATGAAAATCAATGTAATGCAAGACATCAACGTAATGTAATACACCACAGAACGAGAAAGTTCATCTAAATAGTACAATTTAAACCATAGAACAAAAACTGAGTACAAACTCTACTCTCCAGGTGCAGAGACACCTTGCTTTAGTCTCTCCTTTTTCATCTTCTTCTTTGAAACGGGCTTCTTTTTTCTAGGAGGGAGGGTCTTCTGTGCGTATGTGTAGAGCACATAATTTCCAATGAGAAATGTCAAAAGCAACCCACCAACAACCAGGAGGACAATTAATCCTGGATTGAACCCTTTGGATCCAGAATCCTTGATCACATTTCCCTGAGTTTAACAACAAAAAGAGGCACTTAAAAATGGCCATATCAAGGAGCACTTGGCAAAAATGGAATTGGAAAAAACAATAAAAATGCACTTATTTTAAGAGGAAAATACAATTGCAATTTATCACCAATAACAACTGTTACTCAGAGTCGGTCATCCTACACAAAAACATCAATTATAGAACGTTCTCTTCAAGGGTCTCCAATCCATTCATGTGGACAATTGAAGAATGACTACAATGTGCAACTTTTGATCTTAATATAATTATTGCTCAAAGAACAATCAAATGATTGGACTTATCAGTGGGTGTGCAAATCTCATTTCATTGAGATCTGAGAGCAAACAAAATATCTAAAATGAACTTATGAGGGTGTGTAAATCATTAAAACCATTTCGACTTCTTTAAACCACGTGTTGTTTGAAGTTGAACCTAACCACAAACCATTTGTTCTGTAATATCACTATCATCTAAAATCCAAAACATGGATTGGCATCAACATATGCATTGAATAAAAATAATAAATTTTAACCTACACATCAAGGCTTGACACTACGAATCATTGCTCCATCACATCACAAATTCACAACAGTAATGCAACAAACCATTAAATTGCCTAATAAAGCCATAATTCATAAAAAATAAACAATTCAATAATCATAATTAAATCGTTAAATCTAAACATGAACATTTACCAGATCAAAATCCTAGCTGAAGAGCTGAACAATAAATTTAAAAATAAAAGAGGATTCCTAATTTGATTTTCACTGAATCCATAACATTAGAATCGTAACATTGAAAAACTCGGACGGATTTTCATCATGAAGATGGAAAAATTAAGCAAAACTCCTAATGATTCCAAGGATCTGAGAATAAAACACGGCAGGACCACATGCAAGGTTCGATCTACAACTTTAAGACCTAGTTAATTCGTGAAAAACGTGGAAGGACGAACATTGTGCAGGAATCGATTAAGATAAGATCAAAGTAATAAACGATGGTAAAATTAAATGATTGCATTTGAATTTGTAAGTGTACCACGCGATCAAACGAAGGAGGAACTTTATCTGCGAAGTCGAAGTCATCGGCCATGGCCTCTGCCAAAACAAACGGAGATTTGGATGCAAAAGTTTGCGGCACGCCTTGAAGAAGAAGGTTCCAGAAACCAGCAACGGATTTATCTAACCCAAGCCCAACCAAATCGATACGCGGTGCCTGTTTTTTTAGTTAAAAAAATATATAATAATATTACTGCCACACACGTTTGTATGTCCGCGAGGTGAATGCGTTCAAGAGTAAAATGCATATGGATAATTGTATTTTTATATAAAATATATTTTAAAAGTAGGATATAATTATTATTTTTAGGTTTAATCATATTTTTTATTCTATTTTTTTGACAAGTTTTATAAAAAAAATTAATTTAACACATTTTACTTATATATTTTTTTAAAAAAACTTGTAAACTTTATCTTTCTTCCTTTGTTGAGCTGGCGTGACATGTTAACATAAGTATAAAAATTAAAGATAAAATTGACTAATAATAAAAAAATTAGGATAAGTTTGAAAAAAATATAAAATTAAAATTTACTATAAATGAAAAAGTTAAAAAGAAAAAGTGGAATTATATTAACTTGACACATTAGCATAATCACAAAAGGTAAAATTTATAAGTTTTTTAAAAAGTTAAAAATAAGATACATCAAATTAATTTGTTGGAAGATAAAATTTATAAAAAATTTAGATTAAAAATAAATAAGTGCAATTAAACCTTTTTTTTTTTTTAAAAAAAATCCTCTCAATTACCAGATAGTTACTGACAGTAAATATTACCTTTTGGATTAACGCCAAAATGTTAGTAACAGAGACAGTTCAAATTTACAGCGTGGTAATTTTGGTTAATTAACATTATTTTTTTGGATACAATTTATAGCGTGGTTTTGGCTTAAGAAAAATGTTAATGACACCTTTTTACAATACTACTCAATACATTTTTTTATTAATTAAAATTTATAAAATTATGTGATTCACTCTCATTCACATTTGATAATGGATGAGTCTCTCTCATTGTTTTTTGATACAACCATAGACACAAAAATCTAAACAAGAATTGCGTGTGACGAATATACAATCATAAGATCTTGCAGAAGCTGCATGATGCATATATTTTTATTTTTAGTTATCCAAACAAAATGGAGATTCATAATAGATAAATTTTTAAGTTGGAATACACCAATTTATGTGTGAAGACGTGTTTCTAGAAATTGAATTTGAGTATTTTTTATATATTATCACACCCTCTTTTATTTTCATGCCATGAAATTAAAACTCGTTATATATTCTGTTTCAAATTTCAATTTTTACAAAACATATAAATAAGTTTAAAATATAAATATGATGTTCCTATTTTGTTTAATCCACAATTTTATTTTTCCATTGTAAAATAGAGATATTTAATATTTTAATTTTAAAAAAGTTATAATTTTGGTTTAATATTTAATTTTTCATACAGTTTATTTATTTATTTTCTAGGTTTAATTGAATTTTAATTCTAACATATTCATTTAAGCTAGAATAAAAAACTTAATTTGATTGATTTATATATAAGAAAAAAATATAGATAAAATTGATAACTAAATTAAATTGTGAATTTTCAAAAAGTGAAAAATTAGAGTAATGATACATGTGTCATCATTTATTTTAAACATTTCATCTAACACTTTTTATTTTTTTTTATCTCTCTTCATATCACATTATAAATCCTATTATACTTATATTTTTTTTCTAATTTTTCCTCTTAAGTGTTGAATAAGTTTTTGGGTATTCATCAACTTTTCTCGAGAAATTAACTTGATTTGTTTTTGAAATATTCCTCACCTTGGAACAGACAAAAAATGATATTGATGTCTATTTTGATCAGCATGCGATCATGGAAGATATTTCTAGCCCAGAAAACGACAGTTTTGCAGTACTTATAATATAGCTAGGTAAAATGGTGATGGTGATAATATAGCTGGGGTGACCAGTCGCTTCGTTATCTCTTCCGCTTTTTAGGCAGAGATGTTGGTGTAGAGTCATTCAACCAAGGCCATTGCCATTCGCTGAATTCAAAAAAGGTCATGGACTGTGCTGTGAGTCTGTGACTATGGGCCAGCATATGCATGGGATCAAGTTCAAGTCATTCATTCTTAAAATGGAGTACCCTCTGTTAAAAGATGCATTATGAATATGCAAAAACTTAGTTAACGGTGGATAATGTTCACAGCTTGACAATTTTGTTCTAATGTTAGTGCTTCTGAGAAACAAGTGTCACAAATTTAAAGGTGCAGATGAGATACCTTAAATTTAGGTTTGATTTTTGGTGCATTTTTTCTTATTTTAAATGACCTTAAATAAGTTTCTCAATTCTCATCCCTCTTTCCGTTAGAAGCTCGTTGGGGATAGGGATGGCAAATAAGAGGTTATAAATTAACAAACTCTATACATGTTTGTTAACATACAATCATTTTTATTTTTTTTAAAAGGAATTAGTTAACAAGTTATATTTTTTTATCGACTTTAAGAATCATAATGTTATATTTAATAATTGTTAATTTTTTTTTTTAAAATCTAGTTACTCAACCAAAAGTTAAAGAATAATTTTCTAATACTAAGATCCAGTTATAGACAATATGTGAATCATGTCACATCAAATTTATCATTTAATAATCATTATACTGAATGATTATGTTCTTACTGTTATTTATATGATTATTGATGTTAAGAATGGTTTTTCAATAATTCTTTAATATTTTTATTGATTTATTAATTTTACGTATAAGTAAAATGCAGACTGTATGCACGTATGAGTATATTATATAAAGGTACAAACATATTATATTGATTAAAGTTATTATCAACACAAGTATTGTGTTGAGTATGTGTATTTTTTTTAAATCGTGAAAATAGGAACTATAATACTCTATCCAAATTTTATCCATTTGGGTGACTAAAAAATTTGTGATAATTGTTTAGACTAGAATAATCCCATGAGAGTCTCGTTTTACATACGAGTGGTTGATGATTTATTATTGAGCAAATTATTTCTTATATTATGTGAAAGAGTGTTGCAATTTTGTACGAAGAGCCTTTGCACGAATAACAAAAAACCTAAATTGAACGACTGATCCTTTTTAAAAAGCAAAGATTAATTGAAAAATAAAAAAATAAAAATGGAATTTAACAGAATACACATTCTTATGCTTTTGACAAACACAACTGCGTAACTTTCAGCATTTCCTTTATGAAATTACACAAACTTTTTTTGCTTTTGTTTACTTCAACGCTTACTCGTCATAATTTTTGAAACACATATAAAACTAGAATAAATATAAAAAATAAAAAGAATTTGTATAATTTCATGAAACCTTTACAATTTTTATGTAATTTACTCTTTATTATTCATGTGTAAGAAATATCAACTGTTAATTTTCTTATTCATAATTTGTTTTTACTCTTCTTTCCAAACGCAGTCTGTGGACAAGCTAAATATAGATAGGACAGGATAGGATTGAAGTAGGAGCAAAATCATTGTTCAATTCATGTAATAAGAACAAAGAAGCCAGACATGACACGAATAACGATTTCTCCGGTCATATGTACGAACAAAAAACAATGGAACAGTCTAATGGGGCTGTCGATTTCGATTGCTTGTGCATTGCTGAAACCCCCACTTGTGAGGCAACAAACATCACAGTAGGGTCCCCTCCTTTCAGTTGTGTGTTTATCTTCTTGCTGCCTTATCTACCTAACTTTGTATTCCTCACGACAACAAAACTCATTAACTCCATATTTGGTTCCAATAAGAACCTTCCTAACTCTTCCCTTTTATTGCCTACGAGACCAAAAGGAAACGGGAGAATTCACAAATCACATTTGCATTGCACCACCTAGCTACCTCTCTCATTATGCTTGCTTTTATTAACATTATTAAGCCATGACATATACTATATCACGTGGCGGCTGGTCACATTATGAACTATTGTCAACAAAGTTTGTTCTGGTCGATAAGTAACGAATTCAAATTCATATATCAAAAGAACGTGAGAATTTTATTAGTAAATAATTTATAAGTACATTCGTAAGTGTTTGTTAAGCCTTGGGGTCTGTCATGACTCTAGTGAATCCCCATAATCCAATTCACCATCAAGAAAACATATTATGAACTATTACTATTGCTATAGCTTTTTGCTTAAGTTTGTGAATTGTGACTATTTTTGAGTATTGACCATAACTCATTCTTGGTGGATTTCTGAGGCCACTGTTTTAGCCCAGAACCGAAGATGTTTCTTCATGTTGGCAGATGAATAACGTTTGGGAATTTTCAAATTCAGTAGCGGTGAATCGGGTCTCTTTATAAGCCATGCCTCCGATAAATATGGTCTCATGATGCCTCTCTTTTGTTCCTCGGCTTCGATATGATTTCCTTCAACCGTTTCTGTGGCATCCAACACACCAAGTCTGTGCAAGCCTGGGACAACGCTCATCATTCTTGGACTAAGATATTCTTTCTTGAACGTGAAACCAAGATCCATAAAACCCTTCACTTCGTCAAGTTCTAGCTCCCCAAGTGTTCTGCAACTTATGGACTTCTGCAGTTTCCTTGCACAAGTAGTAGCTGGTTTCCTCAATTTTCTGTGACGGTTTTGAGTTGATGGTGAGGATGAATGTGAACTAGTTCTGTTATCCAAAAGGTTCATTCTAGTCAACCCTTCCTTCCTTTCCTCTTCATTGTTGATTGAACCATACTTTGTGGTAGTAAAAATAACAAACAAAAAAGAAGAAAGAATGGTCATGATATAAAATTGAACACATAATAAAATAGATAGAACATTGATGGAAGAAATAAAAATATCTGCTTTTGAATTATACCTGAAGAGGCACTGATATTGATTCTGATGAGAGTTGTTTCTCTGAAGAGGGTGATTCATCCGTTGAAGTTTCTTCATCTGGTGGAGGTGGTGAAGAAAGAATGGATGATGAGCAAGACACGGATTCTATTGTAGGAACAGGTTTTTCTTCATCTGGTTGAGATGGTAATGAAAGAACTGATGCTGTTGGTTCTGAGAAAAGAATAGCATGGTGAAACCAAAGCCTATCCATTTCTTCTATAATGCATAGAAAGTTTTTGTTTGCCATTGCTTGTGTACTTTGTGTGTGTGAGAGAGAGAGAGAGATATTTTCTTGACACTTGGTGACAGAAGGGAGTAGTAGTGGCCTGTCGGCAGGTGTGGAGGTGGTGAAAAGAAAGAGAAGTAGCTAGAGAAGGGAGTGAAGGCAAATGAACGTGGAGAAGTGTGCGGGACAACCTTAGACAACTAAGGATATGTGGTCACACCATGGACATGGGACATGGATTCTAAACTCCACATCTTCAATGCTCATAAAATGACTCTTCTGTCCATGCTTCAAAAGGAGAATACGATGCTCTATACATGCATGTCAAATCATACGCTAGAACAAGTTAGATCTAACCAAGTTGAGTGGATTCATGATTCATCATCACTAGCAAGCAATAAGAGACTAACGCAAAGCCAAAGGACTCCAAATAAATTGTTTCTTGTCAGTAAATCCATAAGTTTCTTAAAATTTGAAAAAAAAAAAAAAAAAAAGAGCAAAAACATGAAGGTAATTAATCGATCCAAATATGGATTCGGGCATCTTAACATTACAGTTGTCACACCAACAAAATCCGATTTGCAAGCTGGTTAAGTTCAATATAGAGTCAGGATGGGGTATACCGACATGGAAAAAGTACTACTAATTTTGCATGATTAGCTTCACCCCAGAGACACCACTTATGGGGTTAGCACCTTAGTCAAGTAATAGTGACAAGAAAGAAAATTGTTTTTATTACCACTTGCATTCTTCTCATTCTGGATGTGCTCAGGTGACTGCTTATTGATCTTTGGAATCTATTAAGAAAATTCATCCTTGCATATGATGACTCCCTGTCCTCACCAAATACGACAAGTAAATGAACTTTACAAGAGGATTTTCTTGTTTATATGCTTTTAAAATCCCCTTCAACAAAATAAATAAATAAAAGAAAAACGTTTAAGGGAATAAGGTTTGGTTATTGCCTAATTTTTAAGTAGAGTTATGGTTTTGATCTGGGATAATATACCAAGTTTTCTACCTTAATAAGTGTCACATAGTTTATAAAGGAGGTTTAAGTTTGATTTTTGCATATCTTTAAAAAATCAAAATTTATAAAAATATCTTAAAATTCCATTGAGTAGCAAAAAATCCTAATTATAGTACTACAAAGAAATAATACTGTTGTATTCACATCAGATTTTACTATATTATATTAGAATTTAGAAGTACAAATTAATGCATGGATGCAAGAGATTGAAACATTAACGCAATTTACACTACTAGAATCATTACTATTCAAAATTCTAATTCATTATGTACCCCTCAGATTTGGCAATACTAATTACACAACACCAGGTGGATCACTTGATGAGCTCGCCTTTGTTTTCTCCATATGCTCCAATTCTTCTACAATTTCTCCTTCATCAGAGGAACGAATGCTTTCACATAGTGTGGAAGAAAAATCAGGGGCACTCTTATTTTCTTGGCTCAATTCTGAGGACATATTTGTGTGCCTAAAACTAAAAGACTTGAGTTGTTCTAAGTTCCTCCTTCTCTCCCTAACCTCAAGATGCCACTGCTTCAGCATTTTAGCCAATGCTTTGCTCTTCACTTCTGAACCCATCTGTAACAATCCAATGTCAAGACACTCCCACATTTGATAGGAAGTGCTAAGTGTCTGTTTGGTTTCACAATGCAAAGTATCAAAATTGATTTTGCTTTCTATCAAACGTGATTTCAGTGAGGATAATATGTATAGTTATTGTTAGGTAAAATTAGTTGTCTCCAAATCTTGGTATGTGTAGAAGTAATAAAAAATGACTTTTTGCATTAAATTGAAAAATCTACACCAAGTTTTACAATAAACTTGCTTTTAGGATGAAGGTATATAAATCAATTTTAATCATAATTTATTTTATAAATTTAATTTCATCCAAGATCAATTTTATAAATGCTCACCCGAACACAGTCACACACTAATACATCAATGTCTAAATAGAGTTTACCTGTGCCACTAGTGCATAGAGGGGGAGAGTAACATAGCTGCATAGGACTTGAACTGCTACCCTGAGGAAATAATAAATCAGAATGTCACCGAGGATTAAGAAAACTCACCCCAGGAAAATCAACATGCCAAAAAAATTATAATAAATTGTAGGCTGTCATTACGCTATCACCACCCTTATGATTGTAAATGTTCTGTGTTCGTGGTAGCAAGAATTTATTCCAAACTGTGTCTGGCAATAAAAAAAAACAATATAGAAATAAAGAGAACGGTGTTAAGGTAATAATAGATTGGATCAATATTTCTGATGTTATTTTTCTTTCTTAAAGAAGCAAGTAGTGATACCCATGTAAAGAAGGCAAGCTCGAATGCATTCTGTCAGTATCAAATTAATTTAATAAGTGATTAATTATGTCATCATGGATATCACAAACATGCTTCGTGTCAAATATTCATGTACATAGAAGAAGGTTTACCACGAATAAAGTGTAATGTAGGAGTGTTAACACATATCCTGGATGGCCAAACCAGAAGAATTTGTCACTTGGACAAACAAGTGGGGTCCCCTTGGTCACATTATTGACATCTTTCATTTTAAGAGCCATTTGGTCGAAAATGACTTCAAGTTTAGCTCCCACAACCAGAACCAGCTGTAAATAAAATGCAGGGAAAGCTGAATTAGAAGCCATTCAGATATTCATTGTTATTTAGACAAACAAAAGAATCTGCAACGTGTTTATTACTCACCAAGAGGGGAACATAGGATAACCAGAGATACACATGCCAGCCTAATATAGTTCACACAGAAAAATAACTAGTGACTTAGACATATATAAACTTTTTAAAGAATGGAAATGAAAGAGGGAAACATTCTAACCATGTACGTCCACCAGCAAAAAAATAACAACAGTGAACCACATCACGGCTGCCACAGAACACACATAACATGTGATTAGACGAACACAACACAACTATGATCATTGATCACTATGATTGGGCGAATTGACTGAAGTATCTTAATTGATAAAACACATAATTGAGTAGCAAGTGACAACCTAATGCTCACTATGATTCTGAAATCTTCCTCAAGTGACTGTTCAATGTAATTTTGGAAATCGAAGTGGTTGTTCCTAGCTGAAAAGTGAGCCTGAGCGGTGCATGGAACATCTTAATGAAAGGTTTAACTATGATAATAATAATAATAACAATAATAATCATAGAGTTTGACATTTGTTGGCTAATGAAATAGGATGATGTGTGTTATGTGTACTCAACTGATATGAAACCATGCCTCAAGGTGAGATAATCAACTTTTTCTACTGAATGGAAGAACTTTCTGAAAAATCATTTCTGTCCAAATTTCACAAATTCATGAAATACGTTAGCCATAAAATAAACTCTGCTCCATATCCCTGATTTTATCAATTATTCATTTGAAACCAAATCAATCAAGTTAGTCATTTCCTCGCTAATTAAATTTTAAGTATCGCTGATATAATTAATAGGAGAAATATAGAAATGTTGCAAATGTATCAAATCAGAAGTTAGGAAAAAGGCTTACAATCCAAACATATACTGGTGATGGCGTACGAGTAGATATGTGCCGTCTTCCAAATGTTGTTTGCCTTGTATATCTGAATCTATTAGGGTCTGATTGTCAACCATGAACGTTAAAAGGGTCAATTTGCCATCAAAAAGCGTCATAGCACATTGGCTATTCTATTATGCAAATGAAATAGTTGGCATTATCCGAAAAGAAATGGAATCATGGACATACATTCACAATATGAACAAAATAATAGAAACAAATTACAATATGGTAGACGTAACTGAAAGTTGATTTTAAGAATGCTAGCGGAACTTAATAATTCTTTGATTAATGGGTGAAATCTCAAGTCAACTTTTTAAAACAAAGTGTATTCTTTATTAGTGAAATCAATGAGAAAAAAAGGTATTAAAAATAAGCGTTGATAAGATTTTTTATGGCTAGTTAATATTCAATTATTCTGTTGGGATGATTATCCAGATGCAGAACAATCAGCATCGCTATCATCACTAATTCAACGTCAAGTCTTGACAACAACGTACTAGTGAGAATTCTGGAAAAAGAGCGTCTTAATGAGTCAGAGCCATTAAAATCTTTGGTCCATTGGTGGACAATTTCAGGAGTAGTTTTAACGCATCTATTACGGCATTTGGAGATCTTCTTTTTTTGTTGTTACACTTGGAGACAAAATTATAAAAGAATTTAACCAAAAAAACACAACAAAAAGAAAAAGAAAAAAGAATAAGAGGAGAAGAGAGGATTAAATTAAATATGAAAAATAATGAAGGAACTTTGGTAATAAATCCATTCAACAGCATACATTTGTTGTTTGTAAGCAACGAAAATCAAAATATGGAATTGTACGTAGTAAAGACAAAGTGAGCGAAGTTAGAGCCTTTCATTCATAATTATTAAAATGGGGACCCCTTTATATATTTGATTAATTATAAATTTCTTAATTAATAAATAAATATATTTTTATATTTGAAATATTAGATATATCATTTTAATTAAATTTTGAATAAGTTATTACCGCATTACTACTATTTTAAGTGAATATGTATATACTCATTTTTTGACAGAATCTTTAATATTATAACTTTATACTAAAAAATTAATAGCTAAAAATTTAATAGTTAAAAAGTTAATAATAATTTGTATGTCAATACTTCTTTATCTTTCCAATAAATAATAATTTAATAGCTAAAAAATTAAGTTTTTTAGGCAATAATACCATTTCCAAAGAATGCACCGCTCAAGCAAAAAAAGTTTTTCTTTTCTTTCTGTTATATAAATCAATACTTCTTTATCTTTCCAATATCTTTCCAATCAATACTGACAAGTGAATGTTTTATTTTAGGTTGGGTTATTCAAAATCACGTTGAAAAACTAATTAATTTGATTGGCTCATGATCAGGCATGGCACCCCCAAAGTAAAATGTTAAGTATCTTTCGAAATTCATAACTAGTTTGATCATCAAAAAATTAATTAAGGAGCTAGATCAAGGCTGTTGATACCAAATGTAGAATACTAAAAGTTGGGGGTCGTTAGCTTCTTTGGATTTTTTTTTTTTAAAGTTCATATATGCACACAAAAATAAGTATTTAGTTCTTTTTATTTATAAGAGAATATGACAAATATTAAAGAGTTTACAAAAACTTATTTCTTCAATTAACTAAGGTAAATCTCTTTAGTAAAACAACTACTTGGTTTAAGTCTACAAATATAATTATTTTAAAACTTATATTAATGATTTTCATAATAAAGCTTATCAAAACAAGTCATAAACTCTCATGTGATATGATCTTATGAAATAAATATTTAATTAGGTTATTTATTCAAAAGCAACTTTACCGTTGGCAATTTCATATTCAACTGTTTGGGTCTCTTCATCCCAAGCTTTCCAGTGCCTCATCTGCACGAGCGATTCAAACGATATTGGAAAGTCATAGATGAAGTAATTGGCAGATACAAAAATATGGATATTTATGAATTACAGTTTGATTTTATGTGAATATTTTTATCAACAAACTATCCCATAAGCTTAAGTTTAAGTAAGAACACAAATAATTTTATAAATAACACGCATTAAGTTTTATTTAAAAGAACGGATAAACAATAATCAATCTCTAAATTACATTATCGTTGAGTGACACAACAAAAATAATTTGTCTTATTAATAAATGTCCAACAAAACACTTAATTTAAATATATACATGCAAAAATTATTTATTATATTTATATAAATGACCAGAAAGTGTAGTTTAGAGATGCTCACGACTCAATGCATTTTTTAGAATAATTTTGGGTTATTTTTTTAGTCATCCCAAGTCCGAACACAGTCCAAAATTTAGTATTCTTTTAAAATTATATACAATTTTTTTACTTAATAAATAATATTTTATATACCATGTTATTAAATTTAACTTGACAAGCGGAAAACATACATTATTGATATCGTGCGTGCCTATTCACATTTTTTATTTTTTGGAATTGGATTTGCTGCATAGTGTACAGGTATTTGGTGTAGTTTTTTTTTTTTAATTTTTTTTATATCAATTTAACTAATGTGTGAGGTTGAAATAAAATAGTGAAGCAATTTTCAATAGCAGTTAAAGGATTCAGAAGTCTTAAAAGAAGTGAAGATGAAGTAAGGATATCCCTTTTATTATTGTTAAAGATACGAATTTAACTTGAAATATATATTATAAAATATATCTTAATTAATTATATATATTAATCCGGAGGATATATTTCCTTCTATAGACACTTAAGTTGATATTGCTTAAATCAAAACAATATTTAACTTAGGAGTAAATGTTTCGAAAGATATATTAGCTTTTCGACTCTTAAATCAATATTGCTTAATTAAAATAATATCAACTTGAAGAAAACTGTTTGATTTTTTCTGAGTTTTCATATATACCTATGACTCAGAACAATTATCTAATTATTTCACCTGCCAAATACTATTATATAAGACATTTTATGCCTACAGATATCTTTTAAGTATGCATCTTTTACACACTCTGACTTTGTGATTGCAGGGCTTGATTCTCACCGAAACTCCTTGTGCTGAAGCATCCACCATGTTTCACACACACATATATATGAATATATGATTTAACTATACAAATGTTAATATGTGTAGATGATATTTACAAAAGATTAACCTAGTTTTATTCTAAATATTTCGAGTGTTAATCGAATTGAATACGAGTTCAAGTAATTCAATTTAATGACTAACAAAATTCTTAGTTAGATTGAGACAAAAATAAACTCATTCTAACCCATTCCACAGTCACCCCTAATCTCGGCAAATATTAGTTACTATATGTTAAGACTTAAGAAGTAAAAACCTCCAGAAAGCACACAAGAAACTAAGAACTCAGAACTCAGGCACTCCGTGTCCGTGATTCTTACCTTAGCCCTTGCCAGAGACACGGTGAGAAAACTGTACACAATTTGCATGAGAGCTAGAACAAAAATGAACATATGAAGTTGATGGATTCCATGCTTTGATACTAAAGCAACTTTACTAGCCTGCATGCAAATCAAGTTCACTTTGATCAAGAGACTAATTAAAAAACGTTGGTTCGACTCACAGTATATATTACCTCTATATACATTTCTTACTTTAGGATTTAAATGATTAATTAATTGATCACGTAGAGATGTAATTATATATATATATATATATATAAACACACATACATTTTTGGCACTGCAAGAATCCAAAATTGCAGTATCATTGGAAGTTAGTTTACGACATGGAAGCATAGTATCTGCAGCCCTCACTGGTATGCAGATTTCTATTATAGCATCTTGAGTTACTGTCAACAAAAGCGACATGAATCCTAAGATCATCAACTCTGCAGCAAACAACGAAAAAGGGAAACCTTATTCAAATATCAAAACATCATGTAGTTATACCTATTAAGACAAATAAATGATAAATCATTATTAAATAACCCCCCTAGATTAACCTGATTTAAGCCTCTCTATTGCTTCAACCAAATCGCTCCTCCGATTTTTCCTCAACCACTACAACCATATATATATAGATAGACAGAACTATATAATCAGATTATGCATACATATAACGTAACAAAGTAAAGGTAATTAGTATAAGGAACATTATATATATAAGGTTCTGACTTGGATTATAAGATGAATGAGATGCTCCAAGATGATTGAGATGGGAATAAGAATGAAAGAAACAAGGGCAATTGCCCATGTTGGAGTGTGTTGTAGAGAATAACCGGATGCGTACCCTGCTGCCATGTCCACCTAGTTCTACTTTTGTTGTTTCGTACAGTTGAAACTATATATAAAATTATTTAAGGGACCATGATTCTGTCTCTCTCATATATATCACTCTCCTTTGTTTTCAAAGTTGGACAAATTTTCCATCTACCCTCATGCTACTTAATATGCGCCACTCAAGTCTTTTCATGAATAATATTGTCGATCCAAAATCATTAACTGATGTGTATATATACGTGACTTTTTGCCTCTTTTTTTTTCTTCCAATTCCTGTCAGCTTTGTCATTCATGAGAATTTGTCCATGGAAACACCTTAACACGGTTCAGTTCCAGACTCCTCCTGCCAACAGAGGAAACTAATTGGAAGGAACTTTCTGCTTGTAAAAGACAACTTGTCAAGAATAAATCTTTCAAGTCCAATTCGACGCGAAAGCTATAATAATTACCAAGAGCTACCCAAAGGCAAAACCAATATTTTAAAACTAGTTCTATTATTTAAATACCATATTATTAATACATACTGCATTTATATTTATATAGTATATATTTGTTTTCATTTTCCTTATTTTTTCATCCATACAAATCTCACAAATCCCTCTTTTATTGAAAGAATATTTTTCCTTATTAAAAAACTAGATTTAATTGCACTTTGGTTCTCCATTTATAGCAATAGTACAATTTTGGTTTCCTGGTTTCAATTGTGAAAATTGAATATCCCAACTATCCTCCTATTTACATCAAGTTCTTTCGTCAATAATTTATATTTAATAAATTTTACTACGTGAGTTACTCACGTGTGATCTTAGTTTAACCTTATTTGACGTGACTACTTACATGTTGATACAGTGATATTACACTGACAAGCTAACATAATGATTGATTGGACGTGTTAATGTGACAAACAAAATTTGAAAAGAATTGTACAGTGATAATGTTTTAGATTTATAATCAAATCTTTTGGTAATGTCTTGTTAAATATTTATCAGATTTTACCTTGAAGACATCATTTGTGTTTGGTTGGCACATGCTGACATGGTTGATTCGGCATGTTGAAGTAATGAGCAAAAATAAAGAAGAAATTCACACAGTGGTGAAGGCGGGATTCAAACCACCACCCAGACACTTAAATTCTTTTCATTAATTGAACCACTAAACCTTGCTGACATCAACACGATATCATGCTGAGTTATGTGTTTTGTTGAAGCATATGATGATGAGGTATTAATATATATATATATATATACACATATATATATATATATATATATTGACATCGTAGCGTTGATGTGACTGACAAAAATTAAAAAGAAATTTACAAAGTGGCAGAGAGGTGGGATTTAAAACCTCCCCCTCTAGAACAATTGTTTCTTAGGGGAGATAGGTGAATTCTAACTTGAAGTCGAAAAAGCAATGATTCACAGGTGAGACAGCAAAGTGACTAAATATAAAAGGTTCATGACCGGGGAAAAAATAATAAAAGGAAAAACTCTTCTTCCATGGCCACCGCACCTTCACCGTCCATCGTCGGCTTCTTCTTCTTCGACGCAACGACGACAACTTCTTTCTAATCCTCACTCTTGCCACTTGCGCCACCGCCACCATCCGCTCACGCAGCTGCTGCTTTTCCGTTTCCGTCTACTTCACAGTGACCATTTCCTCCGCAACGCTCTCTTCTCCGACAACCGCAACAACTTCTGGGTTTTTGCAGATCCACTCCACTCCTCCGCACCATCTTCACCAACAAAAACACAACCAGACAACATCAAACACAAAACGTCTCACCCAAAAAAGAAACACAAAAAACATTTCATAATTTAAAAGTGGCTGTTGGAAACAAAACATTTCATAATTTAAAAAAGAAAGGTATTTGAATCGGTGGAAGATGTTGAGGAAGCTGTTGCACAAGTTCTGATATGTGAATTGTAGAAAAAAGAGAGAAAGAAAGAAATGGTGTCACCATGGACAACGGAACTCTAATTGAGACGATTTTCGGCCGACACAAGTGGTGGACAAATCCAGTGGTACATTGGGAGGAAAAGCCAGTAACTAGTCACAAATCTAAACTGTTTATTATTTTAATAATATATCATACTACTAAAAATAGTACTTCATGTTGTACCTAAAAAATAATAGTAACTTCGTATTAGACTCAGTTTTTCTTAGTAACATGAAAGATACATTATACATCACTTGTATAAAAAATTAATCATTACATGCGCAATTATAACTCCTCACGTAAACTCCGAGTGCTAGAAATAGTTCTGTTATAATAAATTAATCAGAAATTAGAATGCTCAAACTGGTATATCCATCTAATACTTAGAGTTAACATTCTGATTTCAAGTATTTAATTTCCAATTTCCCACAATCCTGGCGCAGAAATTAAAAATAAAAGAAAATTACTTGATCAACACTTTGTAACAGAAGACCAAAAATTGAAAAAAGAAAGTTATGTGCTTTTATAAAAATGGAGGACAAACACTAACATATCATCCAATTATGCTGATAATAACATCTACCTAAAATATTCAATCTTGCAAAACTGATCGAAGATTTTACCAGTCTTTATTCTAGGCAATAGGATATATATGAGCATGAACATAACATCTAACTACAATATACAACTGAGCATCAAGACAAATAGATCAGGAGGAGTAGATTGACTACAATATCAATCATAATGAATTCCCATTCCGAAAGGAATCGTGAGAGACACAGTCATAAACGGCATTAATTAAGGCTCAACACATTTAATTATTGAGACTTGAGAAGGTAAATATTCTGCATTGATCTCTAAGGAATCATAAATATCAGCCGTGGTAATCCTTAAAATTAATGCATCTAATGTTTAAGGATTAATATGATTAACATTTATAATTTCTTACTTACCTCGATAAATTTGAAGGTGTACTTTAATTAATAGCTCTAATTTCTAAAAATATTTTAGTCCCTTGGCTACTTTGTTGCAAAGATCCTTATAGATTAGGAAGGGGGCGTTTATTGTCACTCTCATGTGTCTGCTACTCTTATATAATAATCTTTCATTTAAATATCACCATTACTAATTTCATGAATACAAAAGAAAAGGAGTATTTTAAATAAAACTTGTAAAATAGAAGTGAAAATAGACATTCTGAAGTGACAACACACATATTCAAGAAGAAATTATGGTTGCAGACTTTTTGATCTGTCGTGCTCTCATGGTGATTGGTCATGCATTCCTAAATCAACCTCCCTTGTGGAAACCTCATATTAAGAAATGGCCTGTCATGCTTAGATGGTATACGCGTTTTTATTTTTGTGTGTGTACCAATAATATCTCTCAATTATCTGAATCAATTTTTTTAGACATAGATATCGTTAAAATAGATTTTGTAGCTGCCAATAAAGTATCAATCAAATATCTGACATGTTTAAAAAACTCATTTATCTATTTATCTATAAACTGTGTTAAACTTTATTGATGGTATACACATTTCTAGTCACCCTTCCAGAATTTAGGGTCTATTTTGAATAATCTTAAATTCTCTTAAACATTTGCTTAAGACATTATTTTTTTTATACACATTAGTGTAAATCATTTTAAACTATCAATTCATTAAATGTTATTTTAAGTATACTTTTTTTAAATAATTATTATAAAAATTAATTATTTTAATAATATAACAATTCAAGATTAATATTTTTAGTGGACGATACTAATGTTTGAATTTTAAGCATCAAGCAAACTACTCTTCCTCCCATTCTCCCACTGGGTAGATTCTTTTTTACACTGAGTGTATTTCAATTAAACTTATTTTCTTATTGATCCTCCAAATCTCTTATTAATTAAAAATTATATTAACATTTTGTTTTAATTGTCCTTTTGTCCTCTTAATTTTTATAATTGTACAATTTTAATCTCTTGGATTCCAATTTTATCAATTAAGCTCCTCAGATATTACAAATATATGATTTTAGTCCGTGGATATCACAAATTACCAAAGACACTTTATATGCCATTGGCCCGTAACTTGATTACAGGTCACTTAATCACAAAAAGAAAATTATATTTCAGGTCATAAGACATGAAACTAGTCTCTAATGTCATATTCCTACTCTTAAAATGGAATGAGAGATAGAGCTATTAAAAGGCAAAATAAAGGATCTAGCTGAAAAAGGAGATCGGTGTTGATGTTGAAGAAGAAAACCATTTGAAATAGCAGTAGCAGATGAAGGATAGAGGCCTACAAGAAAAATGTGATGATTCAAATAAAAATCACAATCATGTCAGAAATTGAGAACCTAACAACAAAGATAAAAAAAATAAAAAAAAAAATTAAGATCTTTCAAACACAAAACAAATGCCGTAAAGTCCACAATAGTATTAGAAATCAACTTTAAAATAAACTAAATAAATAATTTATCTAAAATGGAGAAGCTAAAATCAAGCTCGACAATATAAAGGACAATAAACAAAAAGTAATGCATACATAATCCATGAACAATTCTAACCTATAAGCTCATAAGACATGATAAGACGATTTGGACTATGAAAAATAAATAATCCATGAACAATTCCAATTTCTAAAACAAAAAACAAACACAAACAAACAAGACCAAAATATTAATAATTATATAAACAAAAAAAGAGAGAGAGAAACAAGCATTGAAGACTAAGTATAAAAAAAGGCTTAAATACAATTTTGATATTTCTATTTTATCAAATCCTTAATTTTGGATCCTTCTATTATAAAATATAAATATTTGGTCCCTATTTTAGAAAATACAACATTTTGGTTCAATCCTCAATTTTTCCCACAGTTATTTCTTTCATTTTAATTAATTAAATCATTTTTTATGGTACTTTCAACGGCTTTGTTACGCATCAGAGGTATTTTTTTTAATTATCATTTGGAAGTAGTTTTCAAATTAATTACTAAAAAGGGGTAAGTGGTAACATCTTTTAAGACTTTCTGTCACCATTTTTATTTTGTAAAAAATTTTACGACTTTAGTGTAATTTATTTTTTAAATTTACGACTTCAAAGTCGTAAAACTTTTATTTTTTACAGTTTAAAACAAGTCGTAAATATACTCACGACTTCGAAGTCGTAAATATATTTACGATTTCAAAATTCTGCACAGTACTAATTTTTTTTTCGGTCAGCTTTCTTTTGAAAAGTTTTTTATTTTTTTATTTTTTTATTATTGTTACTGTTAGAAGTTATAAATATGTTTACGACTTCCACAGTTCCATTTTTTTTTCAGTTATGTATTTTTTTAATTCTTAAGTTTTTTTAAAATTGTAAATAAAATTTTAATTTAACTATTTAATAAATAAAGTTTTAAATTTTGTTTAATATTTTCATAATTTTGGTATATTAACTTTTAAGTTTTATAAATAAAATTTTAATTTAATTATTTAAAAATAAATTTTTAAGTTTTGTTTAATATTTCTAATTTTGCTATATGTTTTTAATTCTTAAGTTTTTTTTTTAACTTTTGTTTTATTTAATGGTCAATATTTAAAAAAATATACCAAAATTAAAAATATCAATATATTTTATATTTTTCTAGTTATCCTTTTTAAATAAATCATGATTATATATTTTTTTATCATTATACACTTTTCATTCATTTCAAGAATTAATTTTATCGAATATTTATAATTTCATAAGCTCTTTCATATTTGACTAAGTCAACTTGTATGATCCAAGACTCATGAAAAATGTAGAACAACTTCTCTAGAACAAAATTCAACATAATGGTACAAGATGAGTTTTTCACACACACTTTAGGGTTTAGATTTAGACCCCCATTGTACATCCATGTAAATGAGCTGTATTTTAATGTTATCATAAGACATATGATTCAAAGAAGAAAAAAGATGGATGTAAATTAAGTGGAAGAAAAATATTATTAAAATATCAAGAATAATATAAGTTCCCACTAATATATTTAAATCTATTTATATCTTTTCTCACATTACTTCTATGTTATTTAATTGCTTATTTAGAAGAAGAAAAAATCATTTTCACAAATAATTATAAAACTATCACATTGTTTTTATCTTGTCTACTTTTAAAGATTTCTATAGATTTTTTTTTTTTAAAAAAATAACATTTTTAAAGGGAAAGGACCAAAAAAAGTTTAACATTTTTATAATTGTTTATAAAAAAAATAAAAATAACGAAACGTTTTCTCGTATCAAGTAGAGTAAATCAAATCCATTAAAAAAACCACATAATTTCAAGGCTTCGAGTAATTGAGATCGAAGCCAAAAACAAATACATTGACATAGAGTAGCATTCCTGTTACAACATTTCCAAAAGCAAGTTTGTTTCCTCATTTTTTAGGGATGTCCAAATACACAAAATGAGATTAATTTATACTACAGAAGTTATTTATCCTTCGTATCCTCAGGCAAAGCAGATACTTTGCAGATAGGACATAATTTCTTTATAGATAACCACTTTTTAATGCAGCTCACATGGTAGTCATGTCCACAAGTTTTAAGTGTTCCAACATCGTCCATGTTCTTGTACTCTTCCTGTAATCTCAATAAAAACTCATAAGCACCCGATTAATGTTATCCAAATACATCTATCTAAAATATTTATTATGAATGGAAGAATAAAAACATACCAGACATATTACGCAGTTTCCTTCGTCTTGACTTTGCTCAGATGCACAATATATTGTTTCCGTCAAACATTTGGAAAGCAAATCCTCAGAGACTCCTGTGTTCACATAGCCAATCCTCTCACCAAGTGCAAGTAGTTCCTGGTCAAACCAGTCATCAAAATAATTAAAAAATCTGAGTACATAATAATGATAATATTAATTGCAACACTAGAAATAGTAATAAATTAATTAATAATCACCTCATAACTCATGTTATCTACATCCATCCTCATGTCTCGGTGCTGGTCAAGCATATTCCTGGAACCATACACTGATGCACGCTCAACAACCATGATACCCTGAAAGCCAACAAAAAATACAATAAAAAATTAAATGAGTCAGCCAGTGGTAGTCATACCAGAAAGAACATTTTTTGCTGTTCTTAATGAACAATGCAACTAGTTCAACAGAATATTGGAAGTAATTTGCTAAGATTTTGCAAATAAACAAAGCATCCCTATTTAAGGTTAACTATGGTTTACAATCAAAAAAAGGAAAACAGGTGTTCCAAATTCCAGATGTTACACAGATATATCCTTCCATTAAGACTGACACAACAATAGAGTTCCTTGAGATACTGGCAAAAGATACCTCAGAGGAAAATCGATCATGGAGACCACTCTCCTCAGTCAATGATCGATATCTTTCACTAGAAATTTTTGACCTCCCATTTCTATCACCATTCCTCCAGCCAATGGTGCTCAATGGCCTTGGATGTCTAGAAGTGTAACTTTCAGCTACCATAGGCAATCCATCATCAGATGTCACATGTCCCAAGCGCAAGCTTGAAGAAGCCCTAAAAGTTGGTGTGGATCTCTGAGAATAGTTGCTTCGAATTCCCCTAGCAGTCTGAGTATGAGTATTATGAAAACTTTGAGGATCAGTAGGATTTCTGCTTGTGCCAAATTCTTGATGGAAGCCCCCAACATCTACAGAAGCATTGCTAGCAGTAGCACCACTTCCAACAAGGAAGTGACTTGTTTCAAGACCAAAAGAACTTGTATCTGCATTTTAAGTAAGATTTTTTAGATATAAAGGCAAAGAGAATGGAATGTGTATGTATTGATACTAATATTTATAAGCAGCAAACTAACCTGATAATAACACTCTTCCATTAGCTGTAGATATGTTCATTTGGCTCCAATCCCTTGTCAATGTACCAGAAGTCTGACCAGAAAGATCCGCCATGCTAGAATGGTCAACTGGTGGAACAGTAGGGTAGGAATTGTGTGAATGATTACTTGATAAATGGGTCCTAGCCAGATTGGAATCCAAATCAAGTGTAGAACGGCTCCTCACATTCCGCAAAGAACCCTCACCCTTTATTGAAAGGCCAGTACCTCTGAATGTGGGTGCCATAGTAAAATGATCCCAGGGCATATATTGAGAATCAATATTTGGCTTCTCCTGCCACAATTCTGAAGATATAGGAAGATCAGTTGAACTCCCAGCATTAAAGTATCGACTAGTACTTCCTCCCTCGTAGACTGAAGGAATTCCAGGACTCTTACGCTTGTGATGCCCTTGTCCACTTCCCATTGTAAGATCAATATAACCACCATCAACATGAAATGTTTGTCTGTCATAATTGGAGGAAGAAGGTTGGTGTAAATAATTTTCTGACACTGTAAAGAATGGTCCAGCACTAGACGAATGCACAAAATGATCATTAGAAGTGCCTGATGCATCTGACTGGTGAGGAGGTACAACAATGTTGTGACTAGAGGATGCATATCCATTTGACCTTGTGGAAGAATTCCAATGAGAGGGGAAAGACATGCTATCTATGGACATATTTTCAGCAGGATAAATAAATGAACTATTCTCTGAAGTGCTAGTCCTACCTGCAATAGAGGCCCGTCTAATATAAGTAATATGGTGCTGATGCAATCAACTAAGTCGGTTATAATTAAAAAAATAAAAGGACTAATGAACCAAAATACAAGTGAGGCATATATATTTAACATTACCAACGTGCACATATTGTTGATCAGTATGCAAATGATTCGAGTTCTGGTCAGGCTCACCGTCGAACAATGAAGATGTGTTATATAAGTGCCTATGACCCATAACTGCCACTTGCAATCTTGGGAGTCAAAATAGACACTGTAGTTGAATCAGATCTGCAAATAATTCACAACCTGCAAGGCAAAATAACATCTGAAACTGAAGAACTTAATATCAAAATTAAAAATAAAAATTAACAATCAAGCAAAGCTGCTTCCAATCCACAACAACATTAGCAAGACTAAAGCTTTATCATGACTGCAGTGTATGCAATAACATTAAAACAAAATATAATTGTTATTAAATACTGGTTAAAAATGCTCAATTGAGCTTGTCAGCCTTGCACTGTCATATTAATATGTACCATACATGTCACTTATACAAACTTATTCAAAATAATTAGGTAAAGGAAAATCTCAAGACTTGACTAGATGCCAAATTCAACTCAGACACTTTCGACGACAACCCATATATTATAAAACCATAACAAATAGCAGATACGTTGAATCAAGCACAGTTGAAAATGAACCTAATTTATCAGTACACGCTTGGATAAAGTTTGCAAATTTTATTTTGGTCAGAATTTTGTTTGGAGTAACATGATTTATATTAGATACTTTTATCTCAGATGTGAATTTGACAAAATGAATGTTGTTAGGATGATATAAATCAAAATCACTTTAGAATTTGTAATTACAAAAAAAGGTATTAATATTATAATAAAATATTGTTGGGGTGATATAATACTAAATTGTAATGGTATTTTTGTCAAAATCACAAATGAACATTTTTCCCCTTATGCAAAAGTAACAAAAATGTTCCTTCAGCATTTAAGAGTCAAAACTACATTTGAGAACAAAGTTAATTTTGCCTGAAACTGTGCCAAACAGGATTGCACCGTGTTTGAGGTTTCTTTTCGTACACAAGCAAGGTTTAGGGTGGTTTCTACATGAAACCAAATATGCTTTTAATCATTTGGAGGTATTTGCATGGGGAAGGGAGAGAAGACATTAGAGATACATATGCATACAAATATGTGAAAGAGAGTAGGGTCAGAACTCAGAAGTCACAACTCTCAGGTTCTTTTCTTTTTTGAGTTAAAGTTAACAGAACTGCAAGTAGCATGTCAAGGATGACTTGACTGAGAAGAGTAGCTATTGACAGGCACAGCAGGAGAACAAAACCTAGAGTTGATGTAAGATGTGTGTGCTCAGAATAAGTCTTCTCCTCAACCTTCCTAAAGGAAAAAGTGTACTACACTATTACATCTAGCCAGACTTTCTTTTTTACTTCCAGAATATACATTAATACAACCACCATTGTCACGTCCACATCATTAAAAAGAGAAAAAAAATTCCATCAATTTATCATATATTATTCATCAGGTTTCACCATTTTCCATTCAATACTTTCTAGGCCTACAAAATGATCCCCAGCTGTATAATTTAATTTTCTTGAACAAACAAATAACTATTTTATATATGCTTACTTGATATCTACGATACCAATCCATTGACACTGCCCAAAAATGCATGAAGGATGAAGGTTATAAGCTTAGTGAGTTAAAATGCCATCAAAAGGCATGCATGAAACTGAATCATAGATAACGGCCATTCAAATTTGACCAAACAGGAGAAACACCATGAGCAATTATTTCAAGAAGGAAGGAATTCATAATCAACCTAAAGAATATCCTGTAAACACTAAATACTTGGCACTCATGGTCTCCTTAACCGTAATAAATTACCAACTTCCCCAAATAAGTCCACTCACTTGAAGCCATTTACCCATATGCCTCTATCCACTGATACAGAAAGAGCACCTTCTAGTCTGAGGCAAGAAAACAAAGAGGATGGAAAAAAAATAAACACAAGAAAAAGAATGACATTGCTAAGATATAAATTAGATGATGAATCCACACTCTAGCTTCTCATGAATGGCAGCAAGAGTTAGGATTAACTTAATAAAAACAGGAAGGATTGGAAAATAGGATGACTAACGTATCAGATATTACCTGGTAAGGTTTAGCAAGTATTAGAATGTGTTAGCATTTTCTAATCTTTTCCTGCACTTGAAAATAATAGTCAACTATGCACAGGCATTGAGCACATGGGGGGAAATACTCCTATCTGTGCCCTCTAATCAATAGTCAAGACAATACCAAAGAAACATAATAAAAATTAAGTAAATCCTAGGAACCACTAAAAAATACAGGATATTCCACACCACAACTTCTTTTTGATAGGGAAAAATACAAAGCAATTTATAATGAAATTTGCTTGAAGAACAAAATTAGATATTGTTTCTATTAGAGATGGTGGAGAGAGAGAGAGACATAGAGAAAGGTGTATGTCTAATACCTTAGCAGAAAAGGTAGATGAAAGCATTGATGAGAGCATATAAAACTGTCTGAAAAAAACTGTTTACTACTAGACAGTATCTTTACAACAAGAAATATCAAAGAGAATATTATATTGGCACAACAGTGCTCTAGCATTAATTTATATTATATTAAATATAAAATATAAAGTTATTTTATAAGCAGGAATTTAAAAGAATCAAAACCTAGCTTCCGGCTTCCACAGGGAAATCAGAGAAGGCTTCAGAAATTTTGTTACCTTTAATAAATCATGATAAATCAAATAAACTTGTTTTAAAAAAAGCTTGGGCAGCTGAGTATCAGCACGCATATTTATAATTTTAATTATATGCCATTGTTTTGACATGTTTGGTTATGCTTAATTTTTATGAAAAAAAATATTTTTTCAGTGAAAAGCTGTCTTGAGAATTTTTTATTATAAAATTTTGTTAACACAAAGTGAGATAAGTCCAAACTCACTGGAGAAGTAATATTAAACTATTAATTATTGAAGAAATTAAACATCAGAAAACAATATATTAGACAGGCCTCACTTAATATTAAACTTTGGTTTCAGATTTCGCTAAAATCCAAATACTAAATGATATCCAAAACATCAAAAAAGACAATCAGTCATTATGCTTTCAAAGTATAAAGATTTCACTGTTAAATTTACATGATATTTTATTTCTACCAAACACATTCTTATGTTCTTCTTCAAAGCTATAATCATGGGGTTATTGGCTTTACATTTAAAAAAAATGGAAAATTTCAAATAAGTACAAAAGCTTTATGGCTATCTCCAAATAGAAATTTTCAATTTACCAGAATATCAACAATTGAAACATGTTGCCATATCCAATTCTAATCAATTTTGTTCACAATCAAACATAATTGTTTGTCTTATTAAGACCATCCATGGCCCCTAGTAAGGCATGACAATTAAAAATTAGGATGTACAGGCTCAAAGATGGAAGTAAAATATTTTCCGTCCCCCATAAATAGGTAAAGCAAAAGGAAGAATGCCTGCAATCTGGTTAGGCTATCAACACCTTGACATGAGTTTCATTTCATTCCTCATTTAGAACCATGAAGGAAGATGATATAACCAACTCATGCCTATCAACCAGCTTCCATGTCAACGAACTCATAGGCTCACATCAAAAGAAAGAATCATCAGCATTACACCAATCCCAGCCATGAATTGTTGCACTATTGGAGTAACCAACTGTTTGCTGAACCAGAAGATGAACTGACATAGAGGACAGCCTATGTCATTTAAGAGAGGATGCATATCACTACAGCAGCCTCCTCCATCTATCACGCCCAAATGGTTCAAAAAGGTAGTTTGCATAGTGCATGTTAATGTGTCGTGAATGCTCTATGGAAATTGTACTCCTACACTCATTATACCATCCCCTACTAAACAGCACCACTTCCATGGCAGATTCCATATTTAAGAGAACAAGCATTCGACAAGAAAATTTAGAAGTTACAGGAAGATAGTACTGACTACTGAGGTTTACCAACATCCATATTTTAGCACCTCAGAGCACCAATTAGAACTATAACAATGGTATATGAAAAGTTCCATGACCCTCCCTAAATTTCCTGTAACAGCTCACAATGACATCTTGCATCACTAAACATTGGATGTGACCAGTCTATGGCCAAAGTATCCTCAGAACAATTGCTAAGCCATCTCACGCCAAACAACCATCCAATTTCAAAAGAAGGATGACCATGATCTAAAGGACACAATGCAACTGAACAAGGCCTATACAACTCTTCCAATTAACAGAGATTCTTTGGCACAATATACCTTCTTCCTATATGAAAGTTGGCTAACAAAACACTCCATAATTGTGGCGTATCATGCTAACAAGTCCAGAGAAAATAGAACATGCAAAGTTGACACTCATCAGTTCTATTGTCTCCCCATTAATCCAAGATTGGAAAATACCTACAACATCATCTGCAATTCAGACAATGTAATGGAATAGACCAAATGAAGAAGAAATCACCCACTTCCGTAACCTGCATAATGCAAATGCGAAGGCAAACCCAATTTTTGCCAATAATAACAAATTTAAATTTTAAACCCACAGGTATAAGTGCGTATATAAATAAACTTTTATTTTTAAAAGATCTATGAAGAGTAAATTATTATTTAAACAAAGTAGGAAAGAGAGGGAATGAAGGAGAATTTCCAATGGAAGCGCATCTCACCAGAACATGTAGGGATAATAATGTACAATGCAAAAACAGCACCAAGAAACCTGCATGATTAAAAACCATCAAAACCCAATTGATTCTAAAGAAATCTGATACAAACCAGACCAACAACAATATCTGCTAAAGCATCCAATATAAAAAAACTATAATTCTTGACAGGCAATTAGTATTCAGCAAGTTAGCTTAAGTTGCAAAGACAAATATCAAAATATAAATAAAAAACTTGCAAGATAAAACCAATATAATGGAAGACATGAACTGCACCTCCTGTGATGCACATATACAGACAACCAAACATGAGACAAACACATTGGGATAAGATTTTCCCTTTCTTACACAAGGCAGGGGAGGAAATCCTAACTAAAAATCAGGATATGAACACATACAAAGAAAAATTATGTACATCGTGTAATACATGCAAATATCAACAATTCATTGTTTTTCCCTTCTGCTACAAAGAGATATTTTGTAAGAAAGCTTTCTGCGATGTCTATCCATCATCAAGCAGAAAAATCAGGCAAAAAGGGAGATTTACGCCTGGTTTAGACTACCTTCTTCATAAGCACTTGTAAGAGAAAAAAATAAGAAAGTAAAATGAATTAAACTTCTCCCATAAGTTAAAATCAATTCATGCACCTCAACTTTTGGAGAAGTTAGATGAGAGAACTTTTATAAAAGTTAAGTACATAAGTTGATCCAAACAGGGTTTTAGGGGCACTTCAAATAGGATCAACAAAACTAAATGCAACAGCACACAAAAACATCAACAATGAAAGAATCTACTACAACGACATGATTCCTTTAGGAGGGGTTCAGAATCACATAACTTCCTAAACCAAGAGAGCATGCATGGATAAAACAATAGTTCTGTTATGCCACCACATATACAATTTTTTTTCTTTATTTTTACTTTTATATATAATATAAGATAAGAAGTTGATACATCAATGTTAAGATGAAACATAAGTGGAGTCACGATGTTTTCTACCATTCTCACAAAGGAACGCGAAATACAAACAAAACCAGGAAAAAAAAAAAATCAAACTCTTTTAAAAAATATCCGATAAACCATAGACTTTCCCGAGGGAAATCCAAAACTCTCGAGCAAACGAACAATCTGAGGATCAGTAGCATCATAAAGAACAAACACGTGGCAAAAACAAACAACAACGCACACGCGAGAGAATAAAACTTGAAAAACTGCAAAATCGGCTTGAGGATGCATCAGAAACAAACAGGCCGAAACTGATGAAGCGAGTGCATACCGAAAACCAAAGAAAGAGAAAGCGTATGATCGTCAGCAAAATTCTCACAGAAGCAGGGAAACGAATAAACGTCAGAATACGGAATTGATAAAGGAGAACCAACCTGATAAACGTGGCTGAGGAATCGGAGAGGAGACGGCGCCGTTTGAGTGACGATCTTAAACACGCAAGATGAGAGAGAAAAAGAGGGGAGAGAGAGAGAGAGAGACAGAGAGAGAGTTGCAGAGGAAGAAGATTAGAAGAAGAAAGGTGTAGGTAAATGGGTTTGTTTGTTGTGAGAAGGAGACAATGAAATAAAGCGGCTGGTAGCAAGAATAAGAAATGAAAAAAACAAAGAGAAATTCTCTTCCCACGTTCTTACCGGTTACCGATGCAATTCGTATGCTATTAACTCCTTTCATTCATTGATCTCAAAAATTAGTTTTGTATTTTCAGTTCCTCTTTATTAAACTACATTGATCATAATTAATGCTTCCATTTTGAATTGCTTCTGCTTTTCCTTTGACTCCTCTGAGGCTCTGACTGACTAAATGAATCTGAGTTAAGTAGTATATTTGTAGTTTAGATTTGCAATTAAAAATAATAAATTATTTAAGTTTAGCTTATTTATTTGAATGAGTTTAATTAAAATTTTGAGTTTAACTTGTTTAAGAAAAATAAAATAAAACTTGAGTTTAACTGAATTTTTTATAACTTTGCTATTTTTTAATTATGACAATTTTTCTTATATTATGTATTAACTTTATCAATTTATTTTTTAATATATATTTTAAGAGATGACTTTTATGTATTATTAGTGTAAACAAAATTACATTATTAATCTATAAAAAATTATTGTTGGTATGATTTTTAAAATAATTAGTATAAAAATTATTAAACTTAACATATATTAAATATAAAGAAAAAGTCAGTACATACTTACCTTGAATATGAATATAAAAAAATAAATACAGAAATCAAGATTAATAAGTCATTGGAAAAATTAAATTATGACCGAATCAAAATTAATTACGAGATTAAAAAGATGCAAACTAACAGAAATTAAATGTGTGTAATTAACTAAATATGTTGATAAAAGAAAAAATAAGTCCATATATATAGTTTGCATGCATGCAACATGTGATGTGTACTTTTAGTTCATACATAATACAACTCAATTTGGCTTAAAACATAAAGTAATAAGCATATAATTGATGCTAAAACATGTTTAAAAGGTATGATTATTTATCAATTCTACCGTACTGTATTATATATAGAATTATACTATATAAATTTATGAGGAGATTTTTCTCATATCCATCATAATCTAATTTAATTTTACTTGAATTAATTGAATACTCATTATAATGTGTGTGAAATATCATGTTCGGAATGGGGAAAAAATATTTTTTTAGCCCCAGAAATACATTATAATTTTAGATTTTTAATTTTGATATTTGTTAGTATAAAAATATTTATATTATGACAATTAAAATAAACTTAAATATATTTTTAAAGTTATTATAAAAAAAATTCAACAAATTTTAATTATATAAAATTTATACTTGGATAATACAATATATTCTACTTAAAAATCATATATTTAATAGTTTTAATAAGGTGTCACATGAAAACTTGCTTGCACACTAATTATATGAAAATAGGAAAAAGTCATTCCATCAATAAATTTCTTTTTTGTTTTGCTATGAATGTAATTTTAGTTACGTCTTAACTAAGAAAACTGTAAATAATTTACGCTAATATTTTGTTTAATTATGATTTTGAGCAGTAAAAAAAGGTTTGAGATGAAGATACATTCAGCACATGGTCCTCATGTTGAATATATATGTATCTTCCGAATTATATCTGGTTGACTTAAACAAAAGAAAAATTTGAAGGCCCTATTGGTACCATTGACGGGAACGAGTCACGGGTTTTAATTTAATTACTGTCTACCTTCCTTCACAATGATCGACACGTTCTTTGGTTGCAATATTATTCTGGCCATGGCATGTGGACACAACGCTTTATCTCTTATTAAATAAATTTAAAGCATTTAACTCAATAAAGTAAAATCCTCTTCTTCTTTTCTTTCCCTTGAATTCCCATCCTCCTTTTGATCATAATGTTAATAATATAAAGGAAAAAAAGAAGAAACGAAAATTTTGACTTTAACATTGATAAAAATAAACTCTAGGGACAAAAAAGGTAGCATGTGGTAAATGAATAATATATGATGCACTATTGCACTGCAAGGAAAAGACAGATAAACAAAGGGCCATATGTGTTGACAGTGGACCTAATTCACAAAGAACAATCCAACAATGAGAGCATATGCAATGGGTCTGGCTTGGGTATTGCTTTGATCGACAATGTTTATTTATAGGCAGCATTAGTTCACCAGGTCCCCACTAGCTTTTTCATTTGAGAATTTGCAATGTGCTCACTGCTTAGTGGTACACGAATTTAGCCTATCAAACAAAGAGAGGGGGGGGACACATGTGAGTATTTCACCATATAATTTCAAAGAAGCATCTTAAAAACAACAAAAGATGCATTCTCATTTCTTTATCCTCCATTGAAAAACAAATTCATTCTTGTTATGTTAGCCCTACGACCACTATTTACCTTGTATTTATCGGTGGTTGGCGTACTTCAGCATTAACTAAAGTATGGAAACTGTGCTTTAATTTATACATCAGGAGAGCAAATGTTAGATTAGTTAATTAAATGAATTGGCATTAATTAGTTGTTACAAATTTTTATAATACCAAATTGATGAAAATTGTATGGACTTTGCTTTATGAGTGGCTCATGATGATTGAGTCATTTACACCATATTTTTTCTTAATACACTCTTCTATATTTTTGTATTTTTTTTTTCTCATGTTGGAAACTGTGTGTATATTCGTGTTGGATCATAGCATAGGTTAACCCTATACACTAATAAGGATTAAATTAATGTGTGAAGTTGATTAATTATACAATTTTGTGTTCTTTAATGTCCATTGTGTATTTTATATATTGTCTCGTGGTAAAGTTTAAAAAATGTATCCACTTGCGAAAATATTATTGAAATGATATTGTTGGGCAATTCACAAAACAATTGAAAAATTTATCTTCCATGTAATGTATGTTTTATGTTGATTTGTTTATAATTAGAGTCCATTTGAAATGAAAAATCTGTTATAATCAAGATTTAACATTGATTTGTGAATCGTTTGAGAGATAATGAGTAAATCTTGTAATGTTCTCGTTAAGTAATCAAAGTTCGTCGACTATACACAAAAGATGAACGATATACTCTCCAAAATTAGTTGTGAAATTTTGAATCTCTTGACTTTGCATGGAAGTATTTGTTAAGTTAATAAGGATATTGGTGTCTTTTATATCATATAAACTTTCCTCCTAATTCAGAAAAGTTTGATTCTTACTTTTCCATATTCCCATGAATTGAATGAATTAATCATATTATTTGATAAAAGTGTAATGTTAGAATTATTGCTTAATTATAATATTGTATTCAATAAACTTGTGAATTTACTTTTTATTCACTATAAATGTAATTTTTTCCACGCCATCGACCAATTAAAGTTATTGTTGGTATAATTTCAAAGATAATTATCATAAAATTAATAAATTTATCATACCAATTGTCATGTGATTAGATGATGTTATAAAAATCTATTACATTATTAATTAATAGTATATAGACTGTTTATTCTAAATTTATAACTCAAAAAGTAAAAAATAAAATAAAATAAGGTTTGATGGTATTATTTTAGCATAGATCGTACAAATAAATTGTCTAAGATGTTAATTTCTAAAAAAAAGAAAGGATTGTGACACCATTTATGAACGAGATTGAAAAAAAAAAGTGACAACCCTTTTTATCTCCCCTATAAGTATCTTATTAGTCAATGAAGTCACACACAATAATGACTAACCCATGAACCAGCGTAATTAAGATCACAGCTTGCACTGTGTGGTGCAGTGATAATCATGAATGGCTCGTAAACGTTTTCCTGGGGACGTCGTTCACGAGTTTATTTTCTCAACAATTAAATCAAATCGGGGTAGATATCTATTCGGGACTGGACTCGTTTAATTTGGAGTGCTACACACTTCAATTTCCAACCCCTTTCGTGAATACTATTTGTTGGACCTTAGAGTTGACGTGGTTTGGTTACACGAGAATAACAGATTGGTACAAGATCATGACCATAAAGAGAGTCGAGTAAAAACAAGATCATGAGAAATTGCTGCACGATCCATGGGAGCAGGGTCCCTCCACCATTGGACTTGGTAGTGTTATATAGGTGAATATTATTATTAGATAAATCTCTTAATCTTGATTATTATTGTAAGGGAGAGGGGTGGTTGGTTGCTAGTTGCTATATGACTTGTGATTCAACTGGTGGATGCCTTTCTTGTAGGAAAAACAATTGTTGTGCCTTTTGTTACGGAATCCAATACCAATGGATGGTTACGCTACCTGTTTCCGGTCTTCAAATGACTTTGGTGTTTAGACTTTAGTTTTAAGGTGACAGTTGAGACTTGAGAGGAAGTGATTGCTAGCAAGAAGTTGCAAACTTGAATTCTACTTCACATTTTGTTGGACCCTAGTATTTATGCCTGCAAATGAATTGAATAAGCCTCGTGTTCCTAGGCATTTTAATCCTTTTGTATTGTTCAGTGCACTTACTTGACGGCCAAGTGCAAACAATAATGTATAAACTTAAATTGTATAAAAATAATTTAATTGTAATTTTGACCTACAAAGAATTTCATTGTGTTGGGAATTGTGCTTCTGAATATTTATTTTTTGAATTTTGCTCCAAAGGTTTAAAGTTTAAATGTAGTAAATTTTATCATTTCATCAATTCACTTCCAGTTTTGTTAGCGAATAATTTACGTGATAACATTCACAATATGTGACAATACATGTGATATTAACATGAATTGATAATGTGATAATAATGTGATATTGATATGATGACATGACATAAGAGAATAAAATATACAATATTATGAAAAATATGATGATAAATGTGTAATATTATGAAAATATGATATAAAATCATATTTGAATGTAGACTTAAAATCAAATAAGACTTAAAACATATTTAAGTCATTAAATTTCATATAAATTTTAGATTAAATTGTAATTTTGATCTTTTTATAATTTTTATCGTGACATTATCATTTTCATCATCATCACATAAAAATATTTTTATACTAATTTTAATTTTATATGAAAGTTTCAAAATAAATTTATTTGAACTAATCATATTTTATAAATTGGTTAAAATTTTTTGAAACTAAAACTAAAAATTAATTGTTATTTTTAAAAAAATTGAAATTCAAAACTAAAAATACCCCAAAAAGGACCTAAAATAAATAATATTGAATTAGTTACAAAAATTTAAATAAAACTTTAAAATATTTTAGAGACCTATTTATTTATTTTTTAGTCTTAGAACTATCGACTAAATCTTCTATTTTTATTCTCCGTTATTAGTAAAGTCACCTCTAAATATGACTAAAGGAAGAGAGGAAACTAGACCACAAAGAGAGACTAAAATACAGCTATATACAAATTTAATAACTTAATTCACCATTTATTTATTTTTTAAAAACTTAAACAATCTAGTCAATTAATTTTGACAAAAACAAAACACAATCATGGCCGCTGTATGAATCAAGAAAGAAAGAAGCTGTTGGTGTTCATAGTTGTTACCCGCTGGACGGTGTAAGAGTCTCTGTGTGTTTAGTTTAACAAACGGATCAAGCTGTTGTGTGGTGTACCCACTGATCTGTAACCGTGGTCTCGACAACAACAACAACAACAACAACAACACTATTGTTCAGAACATAAAAGATCCCAAATAACAAGACCACACCATGAGTGTCATCGACATTCTCACCAGAGTTGATTCCATTTGCAAAAAGTACGACAAATATGACGTCGAAAAGCAAAGGGACTCCAATATCTCCGCCGACGATGCATTCGCCAAACTCTACGCCTCCGTCGACGCCGACATCGAGGCCTTACTTCAGGTCACACTTTCCTTCACTCTTTTTCAAATTCATTACTAAATGAGCGAATTTGTCCCCTAATTCAGGAGAATTTTCGATTTTTTTCCATCTCCCAAACATGTGTGACAGTATGTGGAATCAATTTTGTGCAGAAAGCAGAAACCGCTAACAAGGAGAAAAGTAAGGCATCCACTGTAGCGATCAATGCCGAGATTCGTCGAACCAAGGCTAGATTGTTGGAGGAGGTTCCCAAGTTGCAGAGATTGGCTATGAAAAAGGTTGGAACTATGAATTGCATTCAATACATATGATATCTGTCTTAGCTCTGGTTGATTGAATTCGTGAAGTATTGTGATTGTGAATTGTCAAAAAATCCTGTAGCTGGCACTTTCAACTGAAGTGAAGACGCAAATTCATGATTTATGCAGTTAGAGAGATATCTAGCTAATAACATTTGATCTGAAAATATTATTTGTTTACTTTTGTTGAATTTTATAATAAAATTTGGCAATGAAAAGACAAGTTAAAAACAACAAGTTCAACTTCTAGGAATGGAGTAGCTTTATTGTTGATTCTGTATGTAGTTCTGACTATTTCCAGAAACTGTTGACTTATTTTATTTGGCATGTATGTTCTCGCAATAGCTTGATTGTAGTTTTTAACAATTAGTGACTTATTGGCACTGGCATGCAAATGCTCAAAATTAATGGGGTTATACATTTGTCCAATGAATGGTACAATGTATTCGCAGGTAAAGGGGCTTTCATCACAAGAATTTGCTGCCCGTAATGATTTGGCTCTTGCATTGCCGGATAGGATTCAAGCTATCCCAGATGGGACCCCTGCGGCACCCAAACAAACTGGAACTTGGGCTGCTTCAGCTTCACGTCCTGGAATTAAATTTGATTCAGGTAATTGAAGTTATCCATGTCTCATTATAGTTTATCAATGGGAGACTTTTTAATTGATGGTCCTCCATTCATTTTTGTGTATCATGTCAATTCCAGATGGGAAATTTGATGATGAATACTTCCAACAAACTGAAGAATCAAGTCGATTCAGGCAAGAGTATGAAATGCGTAAAATGAATCAGGCAAGTAACTTTTAGCAGTTGCGACCAGAAAGATTGACACTTTTTCCTATCGTCTTTTGCATGATACATACATACATAAATACATACATATATGTTGAATGTTGTTCTAGACATGGTTTCAAATCTAATTATGTGAACCATTTTTAGGATCAAGGTTTGGATATGATCGCAGAAGGATTGGATACTTTGAAAAACATGGCACATGATATGAATGAGGTCAGATTCCTGTTGTATTTGTCTTTCTTTCTTTCTTTTTGTGTTTATTTTCCCACATTTAAGTTCATTATTTATGTACCAAATACAGGAACTGGATAGACAAGTTCCACTGATGGATGAGATTGATACTAAGGTGAGATTTGTCAATTTCTGCCTGTACCCTTGAGCCAAAAAACATGGAAAGGAAATCGAAGTTTTCAAAACTGGAATTAGTAAGTTTTAGTTAATAGGGAACGGTTTTTTGTTGTCTTTACAGGTGGACAGGGCATCTTCTGACCTTAAAAATACCAATGTTAGACTTAGAGACACAGTGAACCAGGTTTTTTAACTGCAACTCTTAGTCTTAGATTTTCATCAATTTCCAGTTGCATCAGTTACAGATTTTTAGAGTCTTATATGGTTTTTTGCTCTCATCCAGCTTCGATCCAGTCGGAACTTTTGTATTGATATTGTTTTGTTGATTATAATTTTGGGAATTGCTGCTTATTTGTACAAGTAAGGTTCCTAACTCTTTTCTACAGATAAAAATATATGCTAGTCTCTACTCCCTTCTCTTGTGTGGATTTATAGCTCAGTTCATATTCTAGTACTGCCTTGTGTGCCTCTTTTTTACCTGAATACTGGAAATTTGATTGTGTGGATTGTGGAATATCCAAGGCTCATATTTAAATCTTTCTCCCAATGTAGACTTAAAAAGCTTCAAATTTCATCATCATGACCTTAAGCTGCATCTTAGGTTAGAAATTGGTGTATGGCTTCTTGATAAAAAGCATTCATTGCATGTTCCTGTTAGAGGCATTTTTTTTCTGGCCTTTAGGGTATGAAAATTCGTTCCTGAGAATATTATGATGGGAATGATATTCTTGGGTATTCTGAATATAATGTGTTTGGTTAACAATTAAAATTCCTGGAAATCTTTTTTGAAATTCCTAGGAGTAATTAAAATGTTTTTGGTTTACAATACACATTTCTAGGAATATATTTTACAATTATCAAATTGCCCCTATTATCGAAGATATTATCTTTCTTTTTTTTAAGAAATTGAAGATATTATCTAAATATTATGCTTTCATACAATTAATATAAAATATGTTTTGTTTCATTTTTTAAATATTATTTTAGAGGACTCTATCTTTTTAGTATGCAGTAGTAATAGTATTCGTTCTTTTTAGTTTTTTTAATATATTTATTGGTTGGTAAAATTACTGGTAAGTGGTAATATCAAAATACAAAATAACAGTAATACAGTTATTTTGGTTACTTTGTATTATGATTATTATTATTACTGTTTGGATTATGAAACACAATAGCCACATTGATAATTATTCTGCAAACCACATCGTCAAATTGTTACATAGCAAGATATTGGCATAGCCATAAACATAGTGCAAATGGGAGCTACCCTAGATGAGTCATACCAACATTTGAATACATGCCTGCCATAGAACAAGGGGAACTAGAGTGGAAACTGGAGATTTGAGGAGAAGTTTATGTGGGAAATACGAGGGTATTTAAGGAGTTCTGAAAAAAAGTTTTATTCTCACTACAACGCATGGGAATGCATCTTTCCAGACCTATTGTGTGGGAATGAAAATCCATTGCCACTTGGGTACTTTTTCCCCCCTGAGAATGACTTATACCAGGGAATAATTTTTTTCTAAACTCAGATCAAACAGGAATATTTATTCCCTAACCTGTATTCATGACAATCAGCCTTTACTGTATAAATTATTCTCATTATATTCCCTTCCTAGTAGTCTAGTACAGCCCTTTTTCTTAGTTTTCTGAAATGCAATTCTCGTGTGTCTTCTTTCTTCGTGATCCATATCAAGATATCTTTTATCTCTGCAATAATAAAAATACTAGAATTATTTGCTTTAATCGGGGAAGTTTTGGTCTGCTTTATGTTTGGTTAGGCGTTCCTTTGAAATTAGAGGAGTATATATGTTTATGCAAGGCTTTATTTTATACATCCGAGGGGAGAAGCTCAGAGTTTTATATAATTGCATTGATTATATGCTTTTGTTGATAAATATTTTTCTAAACCTATTTGATGGTGATCTAGTTAATAATAATTAGTCTACCAAATACTTGTGTGATTGTTTCATTTCCATTGCTGGCTTACTGCATAAGAACTTATCTACCAAAACTAGAACATTAATTTGAAATGGTTATTAGCAACCTTCCGACCAAATGAATTTCTGACTTCTGAGAAGTTAGTAATGATACCAACAGATAAAAAAGCTTAACTACATGTGTAGGGATCATATTCATGTTATCTTTTGATTTGTTAACATTGGGTTGATGTCTTTATTTTCCATGTATTCACTTATATTCTCTATTTTAAATATAAAAATAAAAGTTTCAGTATGAATCAATTTTCAAATGCAATATATATCAAATTGAACCATTTTTTAACTGAAATCCTCAAATTTCTGAGGTGGTTGGTTCTTGTTTCTTTCTTGATAGCATCGTCGATTTTTTTTTTTTTTTTTAATTTCATATCATGTGTTTGAATTGAGATGGCTTTTACTAGTCTTGTGTGTTTCCTTTTGCTTCTTGAGATACCTTCTCTGAGTCTGACTTGCCGTTCTTTTATTGCAGTGTGCTAAAGAAATGATACGGCATAGAAGACCATTGGATCAATTTGTATGGCTTATCTGTATTTCTTGTATTTTCTTGGTAATATCGTGGTGTAGCTCGTGTCTGATTTTTTTAAAACTATATTTTGGGACTTGTCCTGCTACTTGAGAGATGCACTTGTCCTTTATATGCCGCTATATTATGTCAAACAGTATAGATACGTTACACTTGTGTAACATATTAATTCAATGTTTGCCTTAAGGATATTTCAAGTAATCTATTTTCTCATTTAGAGCGGAAGACAGAAGGGAATTCCAGAGGTGGAAAGAAATAGAAATTGGGGACCTAAAATCACAGCGAGGCTAAAACGTGATAAATCAATTGGTATTGGTATTAATTTTAGGCTTAAATATGTTTAAGGTTTCAAATAAATGATGAAATTTTATTTTTGGTTTCTAATAAATTTTGTATTTTTGAGTTTATAATATATTAAAATTTTTGTTTTGAGTTTTCATCGTTAGTAGTGATGGTTTGATATCATTATAATTATTGATAATGTTATAAAGATCAATTTATAAGATGATATGTCATCACTTAATTAATAACATATTCAAAATAAATTTTTTAATATATTGAGAATTTAAAATAACAAAAAAAAATTATTAAAAATTCAGGATAAAATTTTATTATTTATCAAGAACTTTCAATATATTTATGCCTTAATTTTATTGTCATTTGGTCGGCCTCTAATTGATGTTTTCTACTGTAAAATAATATGATCCTTGGAGAATTTCATTTGCACATTTCTATGTATATCGATAACATGTAACAACGATCATGTTTTTATAGTATGATTTTAGAGGTGATAAACTAACAATCCAGGCATTAGTATAAATAATGTGTGGTTTACAAACCCCATTATTTATTTTAAGGGATTGTCACTCGTTTGGGTCAAATCGTTTGATAAATTCTCTACAAGACTACCACTCCAGTCCTCCCTTTCCCTTCAAAATCTAGCAGTGGCTAATTCCTTTATTTTTTTTAGCTGAAGGCCAATTCCTTTATTGAGCTTAACATATAGCCCAATCTTGAATAGTCAGCATGCAGTTTAAATCTACTTTAAAATAAGTAACTAATGTCAGGCGTTCTCCAAGTTTCATGGTTTCTTGATGATAAGTATATCTTATCAAACCATTAAGAATTGTTTTGGTAGAATAGAATTAAATGAAATAGAAAAGAAATATTTGAATTAAAGTAATGTGATTTAGGTGAGATTCATTTTTTAAAATTTCTCTTTATTTCTCACCTATTTCTTCATCAAGTTATTTGAGGGTGTTTTCAAGAGAGAATAGAGAAGGCAAAAAATTCATTTCAAATAAATATTTTTAATTTGCTAATTTTTCAAATAAAAGAAGCAAAATGATAAATCAACATGAATTTAATGTCTTCATTGTCTATTTTACAAATATTATATGATTTTCTCAATTTAAAAATTAATATCATCCTTTTTTTTTCTTCTAAAATTCTACTCTTGTATTTTAAAACTCCTTTTTTTTTTAATTTAAAACCTAGAAAGTTCAACATTAGGCATACATGTATCTACTCTAGAAAGTGTTGGCTTGCTTTCTTTACTCCCTAGTCTTGGTCATGTCGCTGGCCAATGATTCCTAACTTTTCCGCTTAGGATACATATTAATTTTGAAAATTTGCTGGATGCGTAATCGCAGCTGAACTCATCACTCCCCATATAAGATATTCCCCATACATTCCGCAAGATAATATGTTAGTTTGATTCGGTAACTTTGCGACACAGATCCAAAAAGGCTTCACGATATGGTTTTTCAAACCGCTAGTTTTCTAGTACATGGGATTTTCACTTTTCAGTATTTAGAAATAACGTTTTTACCGGTGATGAAATAAGAAAGGATTTGCAAGAAATACTTCATTCCATAAATTAATCTCAAAGCATAATACAATCACCAACTCAGTTGCACTATGATGACACTTTATTCTACCTCCCATACAACCATCACCTATACACAGCTGAAATAAAATAATATCCTATAACTAAGTATAGCAAATGCCTTACCAATTCACCTTTATACATTATTTCTACTGAAAAGAATAATCACACACACTGCACGAACAAAAACTAACCGCATTCTTTCTTATTTACATATATAGAATTCACTGTATCTCCATCCCATGCAGAAAGAGCTCCACAGGTTCTACGTATTCACACAAACAAGCATGTACATATGAACCTAAACTATTCATGCATATTTCATGAAGGCCAAGCTATTAAGCTCTTGGGGTTGTATGATGGAAGACCACTGGTCAAAGTTATTGAAGTTGTAGCCTTTGTTGACATCTTTCTCAAGTTTTTGTTTCCCATCATCAACTTCTTCGCTTAGTTTTTTATTGAGGGGAGCATACAAGTCCAACTCGTTCTCTTCAATGTTTCTTCTCTTCAGAGGATTAAACAAGTCCTCAGCTACAGGTGCCATGAACTGTGCTCCTATTATTATATTATTTAAGTTGTCATCATGCAATGAAGCATATGCTTTCACATCATCATTACAGCCAAAGCTCGAGCTTGAGGCCATGCCAATAGAATTAGGCATAGCTCTCTTAGAAGCCAGAATATAAGGTAACATTGGATATTCACTATGCAGAGAGTTTTTGGCTGGTTCAGGATTTGATTTCTCGCTCATTTGTTGAAAGTAGCTTGTTGGTTCATAAATGGGTTCATTTGAGTCTTCCCAAAGGCTTCTTGGGCTGATAGTCTTTTGTCGAACCCGGCACAGCACCCACTCATCCAGCTGAAGCACAGGGACAGAAACAAAAACAAAAACAAGATATTGTCAAAACTTACATACTATCACTCTAATGGATCAACATGATGCTGTAATCTTAATCTTATGTACTAGTATCTTATCTATTATTTGATCCTGTAATTTAAATGAAGATCTTGTCTATTAGTTACAACTTAGTTTAGATTAAGATAGATTGGATCTCTTGTCAATCAGTTGTACATAGACTCTATAAGTGTACTATACAGTATCAATGAAATGCAATTGAGAATTCCCTTAATAATTTACTCTATTGGTCATAAAAAAACCAAATTGGCCTACTCTCATGGAACCTCCTTGCTTTGAATTGGAGATCATGGAATCATGCAATCTATACTCATGCATGCTCCAGTCGGTTTTCGATCCCTTTGGTGGACGACCCTTGTAGAACACAAGTGCCTTCTTCACAGCAATGCTCTTCATCCCACAGGAAGTGAAAATGGGTTTGTCAGTCCCAGTAGCCTTCCAATAACCAGAAGCAGCTGCTCTATTAGGCCTCACTCCATTGGGATACTTCCTGTCTCTAGGAGTAAAGAAATACCACTCATCCTCCCCCAACAAAGCTTTGCCTGTTCAAAATGAAAAGCTATCATTCCTTTAGTAATTACTACTTCAAGACAACAGCAACAACAATAACAACAGAAGCCTTATCCCACTGAGTAAATGCTTCAAGAAAAGAATGAAACAAACTAAAACAGTGCAATTGCTAACACAGACTTGGGAGCTCCCATGGATTATAATTGTAAAGATCTATTTCTGCTATGAATGAAGCAGGAAGGGGTGATGATGTCACTTTGTTTCTCAGATAGTGAACAATTAGCTCCTCATCGGAAGGGTGGAATCTAAATCCAGGAGGGAGTTGGATTTCTGAATTAGCATCTTTGTCCATGAACATGAAGGTAGGATGCCTCAGGAGGAACAACCTAGGAAATGTATCAATCAGTTACCAATATTATCGATCAAAATGGCTGTAAGCTTGAAACACTGCATGGATTATATATATACGCTGCTTGGTCAGGTCAGGCACAGAGGGACAATTATTCTGCATATAATACTAAATAGGTGTGTGAAATGAAAAGAGACTGAAAGCAACCCGTTTGTCCCATGTTGTATGACCGACATGCTTCAAACTTCAAAGGGTATTCCAGGTAATTTCATCAGCACGGTTACTTTGCAATTTAGGCAAAAGATTGAGTTCTGGGGTCGCCGCCAGTCAGGTTGAATCACACATAGGATACAGCTTGGTTTGAGGATTCAACGGCTAAGTTTGTCAACTTTCCGCTTTAAATTATCCAATATTTCTAAATCAAATAGCTTATATATCTCAAGTTGCAGGTAATATAGTTGCATTACAAAATTAAAATATTAGCTATTGGTTCAGAACTTCAGATATGATTGCATATTCATAGGAATGCCAGGGAAGTCACATCCCTAGGATGGCGCAGAGTTGAACATTTTAGCTAGATAGCGTGGCTAACTAACCTATACCTGGTTTTCATTTTTGTAGTGGAGTAACTATTTTGATTTTGAGTTAGTACTGACATTTTAAGTGTCTGGGGAATGTTTGTATGAATTTTTTTATCATTTTTTTGGTATGAATTTTTTTATCATTTTTTTGGTCTTCATGTTATTTTTTATGGTCTTCAATGTGTTATGTTACTCAAGAAATTCATACAAAATTTTGTTCCAATACAAGAAATTCCAAAAATCTACAACATTTATATTTTTTGATTAAAATTTATAATTTTTTCAATTTTTATGAATACAAATATTAATAAAATGATATAATATTTAGTTTTCCAACGACTAATTTTTCAACACCTAGGAGTAAAAATATTGTGTAAAATTAATCTCAATAAGTAAAATTTATAGTAAAAAATGTATAACGACCATTTTTTTCACAACGGTCGTGAAAATAATAAGCTAATAATTTCAACGTTTTATTTCATTTTTTCCCATTTGCTCTAACAATAAATTTTTCTCCACGGGTTCCAAATTTTCCATTCCAAATTTTTTGAGGCCAAATTTTTTATTCAAAAAATTTAATAACAAACCTACCAGAAGCTTCTTTGTTATTTCTTACTTTATTTTTTCTCTATGCGTACCTAAGCTTTATCTTTTCTTCTCCAATACCTAGCTCCTACCATAAGTTTCTTTCTCTCTTTCTCTCTTCCCCATTTTCTTTCTTTTCCACACTCGCGCACCACCATTGTCGCCCGCGGGCCTCCCTTAGCACAACCACCATCGTCACCCGCGGGCCTGCTTTGCACAACCACCACTGTCGCCCGCAGACCTCCTTCCACCACCGTCTCCCGTAGACCTCTCTCACGCAACCAACACCGTCGCTAGCGGACCTCCCTTGCGCAACCACCACCGTAAGATGGTTTGTTGCCCTTGTTCTTCTTTCCATTATTTTCCTTTTTTTTTAATAGGTGGTTGATGTTGGATAATAATATTTTATTGTTAATAACTTGGTGCTTATATAGAATGAGCTTTTTGTTTTTGAAGGAACCGTTCTGTCACTTAAGCTAATGCAGAGGTTATTCAAGAAACAGTTTCTTCAAGTTAAGGAACCATGTAAGCACTCTCCATTAGAGTTGCTCTAAATAGCAACATCTACGGACAAAACTATAATAATTTGGCTACTTGATTTTAATAAGAGGAGATAATCTTGATTAGGTTTATTTAATCAGAAAAGTAACTATATAAGATTTGTGAAGAAATTATTGCTACAGATCATTGGAGGCATGGCCTAGAAAACACGGACTTGTCAAATCTCAATTGGCTTATGGTAATATTCACCAGAGCCATACTACCTGCTGAACAATTTGTAACTAGCAGCAAAAACATCTATATAATTACTTTTTGTCATCCATTAATAAATATAACTCTTGTCTCTTGCAGCGAAGTGAAGGACACATCACTGGAGCTTATTATTCTAAGGGAATATTTTGGTAGCTTCTTTGAAATACTTCTTTTGTTACAATGGGAACCACATAATTGATGTACTAGCTAGAATGCTCTACAGACTGGGGATACGGCTCTGATTGAAATATAAAAATGAGAATGAATTGGACTTAATCATAACTCATTAGTAGGAGAGGATTATCAAATAATTATAAGGTTAGCTCGGGGAGGTGGGCGAGTCACATTATAAGTGTTGGTTAAAATTTTAATGGTTAATATTTTAACATAATGCCGACTGTTTTAATTAATTTACATTCCTTAAGAAAAATAGTTAATTACATTAAATATGTTAATTATTTATACTATTATTTTAAAATTATCTTTTTCTTATTTCTATATCCACTTAATTATTTCTCATTAATGTTTGGAGAGAGAATAATTAAGTAAAGGTAGGAAAAAAATAATTAATACATCTAAAAATTTATTATTCACATAAATTGGATTTGGTTAAAAACCAAATTCTCGAGATATTTATTATTCACAATGAGATCCTTTTAATGATTTCTCCTGTCTTTCTGGTTTTACTATATCCTCTTTCGGAGGATTAATAACTATACAGTATACTTTCCTTTTACTGGTTTTTTAAGAAATCTTCAATCACCTTAATTAATTTCTTGTAATCTACCAATATATTCTCGTATGTCATCATTACATGTTTTGTTTTTTTTGTGTAATTATACATCCACTTTAACTTATTTAATTTTTATACTCTTGTTTTTCTCTTTCTTTAGTAAGTACTTTACCAGCACAGCTAAATTTCAGTGCCTTTTTTAATTTTAACTCTGCCTAAGAATCTATAGTGAGTCTCAGACTTTGACTAAGAAGGAGAATTATATTAATCGTATCTTTTGATATTTAAGATTATTGTACAAAATTAAGAAATATTTAAACTAAAATATCATGAACATCTTTATTAATGAAACACAAACAATCGCAAATGAATTCAACATTATAGTTTAACTAACCTTAAGACTTAATTTTGTTAATCTTCCTCAGTTATATTATATTTGTTGAATTTTCTCATTCTTACCTAATGGAAAATTTCACCCTCACATTTAAATTCCAACAAGAAGCCTAAAGAGTTTGAAAAGGTAACAAAAAAAAAAAAAAACACCTAATATATTGTACTACGGGTACAGTACAAAAATACTGTTCTGCAAAATAGTTTCCAGATGCAAGTAAACAAGAAATGTACTTAAAAATACTTCAGATGTGTACCTTACTAAATGTACACTAACAGGGAGTTTCTCTTGCAAGGTTAGGGCAGAAAATAATAATGAGCTATTAGATTACAAAAACAAAGGAAATCAGGGGGGAAGGATGGGCGTCATTCCTACCGTACCAATACCCTATTGCACAAAACTCCAAGAAATAGAACATGAAGGAAAGAAGATGAATAAGCATAATAAGAGCAAGATGATTCTGTAATTTGGTTTCTTGTTCTTGGAACTAATCAATTCAATTCAATGCCTAGTTTTTGTTCTCCCCTTAATAGACAGGCTGTTTTGACGTTGCTCTACTGCCTCACAACTGTATGTCACTACACTTTCAATCAATGAATTTTTAGTCCTTTGAAGAAGCCCCACACTCCTCACAGTTATTAGTAGGTATACGGACTAGCCCGATTCGTTTAACTTAGTATGTTTTATTATGCTATGTATTTAAATGGATCAGATGGAGATCTGGAGTTGATTCATTTATGTTTCGGCTGTTACTTCCTGCACCATTTCTGGAATGTTTTTACCTTCCGGATTCGTCATTCCTGAAGCCATTAGCCATCAAAGGGGGTGCATTCGGTAATGTAATTTTACATTCTTGATTGACCGAAGTCATAAAGGAGGTGTTGAAAGCAAGTTGGGAGGTGCCGGAAACAATAACCTTATGTTTTTCTTTGGTTTTTGTCCAGCCATGACTAATAAATGAGTCTTTAGGTCCAATAGTGAAAAAACATAATTTCTCATGGATCAATTCAATTATTCAAATAACTAGCAGGGCCAAATAAGCTCAAATTTAAATGAATTTATATTTTAGCTGGTTCTAACCCACTTCCACTCCTAAAAAAACCACTTCCACTAATTAAACAGACAGTTTACGAACCTAAACCCATGTACCTATCCTTACTCATAGTTTATTCATTTATTTTTGGAGAAAAACTACTATCAGATCTATAAAATAATAAAATCCAGTGCTATCGAAAATGTGATCTCGAATATTTATGGAACAACGTTACAAACACGTCTAGTGTATGATACGTACTTATGGGAAATAGGAATTTGAAAACATATTTCAACTACAAATGAATGATGAATATGTTATAAATATATATTAAAAAAACACTCAATATTTTTTATATTTACTAATAAATAAGAGAATTAATAGGAAGACATTGTAAGAGAATTTAAAATTATTTATTTCAATTTGATTACCTAATTATAAATGTTCAAACCGAGGCTTCCGATTTGCATTGTATATTCCTGTAAAAAAAATTGTCTTGCATATAATGAATGGCGTCTAAAATACGCAAGGTTTTAAATTATATACGTAACATGTTACTTAAAATGTGTCTGAAAGTTGCAATCTGTGCTATGTGCAAGTGTAATGTTTGCTATTGTCATGATATAGATTGACATAACTTTCTCTATGATTGTGATATTGTTCGTATAAAAGCTGAGTTTTCAATTTCGTAAAAATATTTGATCGATAATATAAGAAGATGATAGTCCTAGTGAAGTATTGAAAATAGTACATGGCTTAAACAATGTTGAAGAATTAAGGTAAATATTAACGAAATATCCATCAATCTCACATCTAATCCAAAATCTTAAAACATTAAATATGGGTCACATTTTTTTTATATATTTTTCATTAAGTCGTGCATATTTATTTTAGCCTATGTAACACTAATACTCACTTAAATTTTCAACAAAAACCATAATCGAGGAATACAGTTGAAGAACAATTCAGAAGATGTAATCAAGAGAAGTTAAAGGTTAAAGGTTGGTTTAAAAGTTGATGCAGACGGACAAGGGTGAGTGAGATACGGTGGATTTCAAATCCCTTTTATTAACAAAGTAATAACTAACATTTGATGATGAAAAAAATATAATTAAGAAATTAAGGAAGACATCAATGTATTGTTATTAGTTTTCAAATCCTATTGAGGTTTACATCTAATTTATAATATATCTATTTAATATAATTTTTAAAACACGGATTGTTACGCTCCCATGTCAGCCTTTTATAAGCTCCGGTAATATTTTCACCATTTCGACATTTTCACTGGGTTGTCACCTGCATGTTTCGGACCTTAAAGTAAATATGGAGTTTCGTAAGTTCAAACCATCTCATTATTTTTAAAGCCTTTCGTAAATTTCAAACCATCTCATCTATAAAAAAAGAGAGAAAACCATCTCATTATTATATATCAGCAATTTCGGTAAAATGTTTTCTTTAAATGATGTTCACTTGTGAATACGTTTATGCATGCTCTCTATTGTCTAATGTATATGGTTTCCTATGCTAACCATATATAGGATTTTCACCATCAGACAATATTTATACCAACACAAAAAATTAGGGTCTTTGAAAATCTTACACTAAAACGCGTTTTGGGATAATAAGATGTTATATTAATTTAACCCATATCTACTTACAATTAATTAATTTGCAAGCGAAGACCAAGCATAGATTGAAGGGAATTATAATTTAACTATAAAGAACCATTTGAATTGTGTGGCTTAATTACGAAGAAGATGGGGAATCCATATAATGGACGGGTGCTCCAAATGTCGTTATCTGGTCGGATATAATATATTTTTAAATTGCACCCGTGGTTTTCATTCCTCTCCCTGCCGACCCCTACCTGCAAATCAAATATAGCTTTTTTGCATTTCAATATTTTATTAATTATACAATTATTTATTGGCACATGGGGTTCTGATTATGTATATGTAATATGTGGTCTTGTGAATGTGTTAAGGAGTGAGCATAGGATACCATGCCAATTATGGAGATGAGCAAAGATACAAGATCGATTGGATGATAAGCTCCAAATGCCTAAAGCCAAAAGTTGTTTTTTGAATTGGCTAATAATATTATTATAGAAAATAGTAAATTACATTTTCCTCTAAATTAATTATGTTATCCTACCTTTCTTTCTCTTTTTTCCATTTAACTCTATGAGATGTATCTGGATCGTCGGCGTCATTCAGTTTCTGAATATAATATGTTGCCAAACGAGTTGAACCTACACTGCTTTTATTAAATGTACTACAGTTCATCATTTTTTTTTTTTTGTTACATGGTTTTGTTGCTAATTTTGATATAACAATATTGCATGTTTGATCTTCCAATTCACTAGCCAGTGCAGAGCCTAAATTAATCAAGAAGATGATGCAATTTGGAGATATAAAATTGATCTAACAATTAAGGAAAAAAGGAAAGGAGGAGTGATCACAAGTTTAAATTTTTTATTAACAAAAAATTATAAATACTAATCACTAACAATTTTCCGATAAAAAATGATGTAATTTATTATGTAAATATTGTCCAAAAATGACAATATTAAAGTATATTGCCAGAAAGAAATGATATTGTTTGAATTAGATAAAATTATTATAAGTGATCAAAAAATTTCTTCTAAGTATTAACAAAATTTCATGATCTAGATTTAAATATCAAATTATTAGTTAAATTGAAACAACATGTGTGCACCAATTGATTCACTCACTGGATTATGTTGATTTATCTATTTTTTATTTCCATTTTCACCGAAAATTGCAAATAGTGCTGAAAATTTAATTGTTTGAATTTTAAAAAGAAAAATCTTTGAAAATGAATGAATCACCAATTTAGTTCTTGAAAATGTATAGCATTGTAACATTACATCCATGGAACTAAGAAAATTTCAAATAAGTGAAAGTGCAATTTGTCGATCACATAATCCAAAATTTAAAAAAAAAAAATTGTGACTTAAGTGATAATATTAACATATATTTAGTGATAATAATAAGTGATTAAATTTAGAAATTAGGATGAAATAATTAAAAATTTCATAGACTTGTCTAGAATTTTCTTAATATGAACGGCTCATGCATGTGTAGCGTATTACATTTTCATATACCAAAATGGTGGTTTACTTCTTTGCAAATCTTATAAAAATAAGTCCAAAATTGAAAATAATTTTTTTTTCTATTTTTAATTCTCATTTTCAAAAAAAAAAATCCTCCATTCTTTGTAAAAATCTCATAACTCTATAATAGAATTTCCTCTTCATCTTTTTCCTTGTCTTCCTCTTCTTTATATCCTCCAATACTTCATATTCGATCTTTATTCGCCACTCTTGGTGAATAAAAATCTCATAACTCTATAATAGAATTTCCTCTTCCTTACACTCTAGGTGCTTTATAGTGAAACAGTTCCTAATGAGCTTCACTTCTAATCCAATTTATTCACTAGTGATGATCAACTCTTCGATTGAATATGTGTTTGCATGCATGGGTATCCAACTTGATGCAACGAAGTAGCAATTAGGCAATTGCTTTGACATTTTTATCTCGAAATGGCAACGTGTATTTTTTTTGGTTCAACGTAGTCTAGACACTTTTCCAAACACAACCTATAGTAACCTCAAATTACATGTCATTTAACACAACCTGTATTCCTCAAACTACAAGTGATAACATATACACATTGTGAGGGTCGTGATTGAACTGTTGAGGCCAACGGATCAATTGGGTGTTGGTACACACGAATTTGAGAGAAAAACAGCTTCTATTACTCACAAGAATAGAGTTACAGAGATTTACAAACTCAAAACAAAACAACTCTCAAACTCAGACCACTGACTTGTTGAGGCCAACGGATCAATTGGGTGTTGGTACACACGAATTTGAGAGAAAAACAGCTTCTATTACTCACAAGAATAGAGTTACAGAGATTTACAAACTCAAAACAAAACAACTCTCAAACTCAGACCACTGACACAACACTCACTAAGAACTCTCACTACTTGGATGAATTCACTCTTGGTGTTTCTGTGTGTC
>PYAF01005492.1:1056364-1068462 GCA_007407185.1 Glycine tomentella
AACTCTCAAACTCAGACCACTGACACAACACTCACTAAGAACTCTCACTACTTGGATGAATTCACTCTTGGTGTTTCTGTGTGTCTAAGTGATGATATACAAGTGAGGTTTGCACCTCTATTTATAGGGGGAAGAATGGTGTGAACGTTGGAGGGTGGTGGTAGCCAGCTGGTGGACAGCTTGTGTGCATTAATGGACAACTGGAATACATTAATGGTGGCCCAGGGGCTGCTTTCGGCTGGACATCATCATGAACCACGATAATATATAAGAAAGTGGTCTCAATTTTTAAAAATATAAAACAAGTAGTCAATTAGCAAACATATTTTTCAAACATTTAAAAAATGAAATTTATTTTTCAAAAATAAAAAATATTTTCTCAAAACAAATAGGCTTTAAACATTTCAATAACAAGTCTAAAATTGAAATTTTATTATTTTAATTTATTGTTTTCAAAAAATTTGTAGCACACTCAAAATTCTTCTTCTCTTGTGTTTTGCGAAATTCCATAATACTCCATCATCGAATTCCCTATTCATCTTCTTCCTTTTCTACTTCCCCTTCTCTATATCTACCAATCATTCATAATTGACTTTCAAATTGACCTATATTTGTCTCTACGACTATGTTGTCCTTGCATTTTGTAGTGCTTCCAACGCTAAAACCGTCCCTGACGATCTTCGGTTCCAACATGCTTACTTCTCAAAAAGTGCTCAACCCGTCAACTGATTAATCACCCCAAAGTATATATCATGTACAAAACTTGAAATTGCGAGGGTCTATAAACTAAGGTTGTTTGCGGTATGATTTATTTTAGTTTTTAGATAAAACTTCATTTGAATTAAACATAAAACAAAAATATAATTCAATTTGATTCATTTTAAATATAATATCAAACCTAAATCAAATTTTTACGTTTTAGTTCAATTGGGTTTGTAAGTTTTTTATTTTTTATTCTATTATTATAATATAAAATCTATCAACTAAACTTATATGATTATTATATTATATTATTTTAAAAAAATAAAATTTTATTTAACATATTTTAGTTTAAAATTATTATTTTCATTTTTATTGAACAATAATATAAAATGATATTATGAATTTTTTTTAACATAATAGTAATTTTTGTTTTTTTAACATAATAGTAATTTTTGTTTCACTTAGTATTTAACACCATTTTTTAATAATATTAGTACATCATGTTTTAATATTTAAAAATAAAATATACATCTTGGTTATAAAGAAGAGAAAAAATAACAAATTATTTAATACTTATAATTAATTATCACAATAAAATTAATATAATTATAATATGCAGTTTATTCGATTTGGTTCAATTTTTATAATAAGATATAAAAATCAAACCAAACCATAAAAAAAAGTGATTTTTTTATTTTTGATTTTTGTAATTTTTGATTTAAGTGGTTTTTGGATTTTTTGGATCTAGTTCACTGTTTACAAAGATTTGGTTCGATTTTCAACACTCTTACTATAAACCACCGCGACAAGTGGCACCAAATTTTGAAAATAGAAAACAGAAGTTAAAACAAAAATATTTTTAAAATCCTGAAAATTTGAAAATGAAAATCATTTTAAAAAAATGAAAAATATTTTCTTAAAACAAATAAAACTTTTAAAAAAATTGTACTGGCAAAATTTGCATAGGTAAAAGGCTAATTATTCAAATTAACACAAAGTAATTAGCTACTAAATCTCTAAATACATTATGCTGTTGTACATTACAAGTTCTGTAATTGAAAGAGATGGCCGGCTTCAACTAGCCGGAGGACGTAGTTACAATTAAATTGCTCTGTGCTCTGCCTATTGTTAAACCAGTAAATGCCGCATTTATACGCTTCAAACCAAAACACATAATTGCCTAGAAATTTAACTAATCGTGTTGTTCATCAAGGACACAAGAATTCTCTTATATTATATATGTGGGACAGATCCGTTGACACCGAATCTCAAACTTACACCAAATCTCATCCGTTAAATTTAATCAATTTAATGGTTCCAAATATTTCAGCTAATAAATAAAATTAAAACAAAAAAACAATTAGTTAGAGCTATATTTAAAATTATATGATCATATTCTTTCTGTAAGCGTGTGGATTAAAGATGAGCACACCAATAAGGAAAGATATGGTCCTCCTATAACTGTATCACGGCTAGGTTTTTGGGCATATGTAAGGATGGAAATGGCTCTCCCCATGAGACCCCATCTACCCCATTGGAGTGAGAGTCAACTAGACTATATATACCCGTAAGGACCAAATCCACGAGGATGCGGGTACGGTACTCTATAAGTAATCATTTATAGCAGAGAATTAAACATCTTTATGAGACACTTGTGCTGAATGGAATATTAGTCTTCATACTATCAATTAACATAAGTGGCAGTGGTTGGCTGAGGTGGAAAACAAAAGGTCAATGCTGTTACTTGTGATGCCAAAAGTTGTTCATATATGAGACTAGATGTAGCTAGGGTTGTTGGAAATTGAGGGAGAAAAGTTATTACGAGGAAAAAATGCATCATAATTATTAGAAATAGAGTAACCAGATATAGATCAATATCTGAATTGTAATCAATCGCACATGATCATATGATGAAGAATTGTAGCGAATCGAAATTAGAAAGAGAAAAGAATAAAAAAATAGGAATCAACAAAACCACATGGGGTCAATGATTATGAAGTAATATCTTGGCTTGGTGGTCATTTAGTTATATCATCAATTATGAGTGTGACTGTGAGGTAAGATGTCTTATCACTCTTGTAATCCTCAAGTCTATTCTTAATCAAGTTCGTCTTGATCAGTATCGATCGAAGACAATTCTAATTAACTCCAGTGCATATATATACACATACATTGTCCACAACGTGATAGAAAGTACTAATTTCTAAACTTTTGAAAATAAAATGAACGGTTTTGAATTAATCATCAAGATTTTCAACAAAATACTCGTTAAAGAATTAAAAACACAATTTTTTTTACAAAATCTTGATGCATTAAAAATTATGGCGAAGTATATACAATTAATAATGATTTTTTTATTTAATTTTTTAATCTCTTATACTTAATTAACCACACACACATGCTTACATATCAGTTCACATTCACAATGACATGTCCCTTATCTAGGATGCTGCTGGGGAACAACAAGAAGCCAGTACCAGCTAGGCAGCTAACTGAACTTTTATAGTGTAACGTCGTCGTCTTGGTGACCAAACAATACGAGCATATTCCCAGACATGTTTCGTGCCACTCTAACTTGAAATGTACGTCACTGTAGACACCTACGTACGTATGCTCGTACTTACTATAGTAGTAAAAAATAACAACAATGGAACTATAACACCAAGCAATTTGTGCGACATGGACAACATATATATTGTTGACTTCAATATAATGAGTGTGGAGGTGCTTGTAGTCAAATGAGTTTATAATCATAACAAGGATATAACTGACTCTCTATAATCGCTTTTTTACCTATTTTTTTTTCTATTCCAATCATTAATGTAGGTTAATATTATAAGATAATTATATTAGTTATTTATTATTAATAAATTTTATTTTAGGTAATTAAGTGAGTCGGTTAGATTATTAAATAAGATGATCGATGTAGACTTAATTTAGTAGATGTTAGTATTTACCTATTAGGGAATAATGAAAATCCTATTAGATTAATACGGTATAAGAAAGTTATGATCTCCAATATACCGAGTTGTAACACATATTTTTTCTTCTCTCCATCCAATATACCAAGCTTCTTTATTTATCAATGGGACCTTTGCAAATCTTCAGATGGGAAGAATAAAAACTATGTGTGATGGTTCAATATATTGGAAATTATAGTCTTATTATAACGTATTAACTTAACTTAATAGGGTTCCTGTTATCCTCTAATAGACAAACATTGACATTTGTTTGTTTAAGTTCATATCATCTTATTTGATAGTCTTACAAACTCACTTAATTTGATCACATAAAATAAAACTCACTAATGATAAATAGCTAATATAAGATCCAAATGACCATCACATCAATATACTCAATAACATAGGTCAATATGGATAAGTAACATGAAAATTACATGTAATGTAATCTCAAGCATGCTTATTTCCAATTGGTTCAACTTAAGTCTTTAGCGAGATCAATCTTAAGTCCTTAAGTACAATTTAAATATTGAACTTAAATAAAAAAGTTTCACAATAAACTTATAAATCGTAATATTTATGCATAAAATCAAATACATAAAATTTGAATCCAAACATAGAACATAATGTCATTATTTATGATCGTGATGAATAACAACAAAGATCTTATAAACATTTAGATTAGGAATCAACTATAGATTTATCGTTACTCAAAAATATAATGAAAAATAGTTATATAGTTAATACTCATAATAAAAATAAATAATCCATAGGTAGTCTTGGTGATTTGAAACAAATTCTTTACACTTAATTTTAGAGTTACACTGTCAACATTTTTTTTATATTGTATATTTAGATAATAAGTTCTATTATTGTGATATAATTTTTTTATTGAGTTTTCTTTTTTTTTCTCACTTCAAATTTGAATATGTTGTCAATATGATAATTATTGTTAACTTTCGATATTATACATATAATTAAAATAGCTTTATGTTTTTTCTAACTCATTATATCTTTTAATAAATGTATTAAATAATTATCAGTTATAAATATCATCATGTTTCTAATATTTTCTTTCTAAATTTAATTTTTATTTTATGTTATTACTAGTATTTTAGAACGTTTATTTTAACCAAAATAAATGATGTTGTATGTTTTAATTATTAATTGTTAAAATGGATTTTGATTATTTTTCTTTCAACATTGGTAAATTAATGTCTCTTGTGGCATGAAAATCTACTAATTAATTAGTTTTTTATGCTTTGGCTCGTATAAATTGCTGGTTGAACAGGTCAACTTGTGCACCAAAACTTATATATCTACCTCTAATTTTAACATATTTGTTTATTTAGAAAATGGTAACAAAAACATATGTATTTTGATATGTAAGTTTTTTGGATAGTCCAGAACTCCAGATATAGATCGACCCAAGTTTGGCATTTGATAGAGTGTGAATCATCCGAATTGACCGATAGAGTATAGCACTTTCTATAAATTCTAAGTTTTATTTTATTTTATCTTTAATAAAATAGTAAGGTTTTTTGTTATTATTTCCTTGTCACCATATAAAATCTGCGTAGAAAAATAAGAAAACTCGTAGTAAAAAACATTTTAGTACAAAATAATCCACGACACAAGTCATGCTTTATTTTTTGGGATGATGGAGGGTGCAGCGGGGGACCCCATATGGTTCAATTTTCTTGAGCACTCACGATGACTATGCAGTGACAGAGTATCACGGACGGTCCTTTCACCTTGCGTTGGAAAAAGAGAACCTCAAACACTGCCCCCACACTACATACTACTACTAGTGTAGTGAATTGACCCCACACAAGCATCGCTGTCTCTCTGTGTATCAATGCTTCTCTGACCTCCCTGTTTCTACAGTTTCTCGCATGCCCTCATTGTAATTATGGCTTAATCATTCAATACCAACAACTAAAGCCTCTTATAAAGGGCAGTAACTTTTCTGTTACCCTCGTCCTCGCGAACACCATCATTTTCACCTTGATTTCTTCAATATCACGTGCACAACCTTTTAATACCTACTTATAGTATATTACTACTAATATTCAACGAGTCAACGTATGTTTATGAAGCAACTTTATTTACTTCTACCAAAGCCCAAAGGTGATATACTAGTAGCTTAAAATTTTAGTTTCTTTAAGCTAATACTACTACCAGTATAGTATAGTAGGAGTTTGGCTTAAATAAGCTCTATTGAGATTAATGATTTCTTATATTTATCTCGTATTTTTTATATCACATTACTTATCATTTTTTTTCTCCTTTTTTCAACTTGAGGTTTATACACTGCAAGAAATTAATGTTATCTGAATCCGCTGATGATTATTCCTACTAATTAAGATAGTCATTTATATATGATTTTTTTTCTATTTGCCAGATCTAAGGCAGAAGAAATGCGACTCACTGTCTCGAACACACACACACATTCTTCTATCTATGTGTGCATGTGGGTTGTATCTGTTTTGAGAAAGTTCAGGTCTAATTTGTGTATGTGTGTGAGACTGAAAGAGAAAGAGTGTGTGTGTGGTGGCCCATTAAAATTTATGACTGACTGTCACTTTGAGGATGCCAGTAAATAAGATATTAAGAAAGAGGGTACGCGTAAAATCAAGGACAGCAAAGAGCAAATTAATTAATTAAATTAACATAGACTGACATATTATTTGTAATATAACTTTTTTTCAGAGAAAAGAGCTAAGAAGAAAAGAGTTCAGATATGACATATATAAGATGTAGCTCACATATTAATTATTTGTCTAACTTTTATCTTATAATTAATAGAAATAATACTATGAAAGAAAATATAACAAGATATGTAATATGAGAGAGAGAGAGAGGGAGAAATGAGTTATAAAAATGTCTAAAAAAATAATATGAATCTCTATCTCTCTCTCTCTATATATTATCCATTATCATGTTATGATTATGTATATATGTGAGCTTTTGGTTTTATCTCTCAAATGTTAAAGAAATGAAAACAAGAGAGCAGACACCAGTTGGAAGCCCTTACACAAGTTTATATATACAATACTTTTCAGGGGGTTAAATATATTTTATTCGATTCAAGTTTCGTCTATGGCTTTTTCTTGTCCTTTGGCAGAATAATCACATGAAGCCAGCCACTCTCTCTTTTACAGAATATGGGTACCCTCCAAAAAAAAGAAACTTATATTATATTCCTTGGCTTTAGCTATTCTAACATCCCTTGTTTTCTTGCTTGTACTGTCTGCTGAAACCTTTGAAAGTTAGCTGTTTTCTTCTACTTTGCTAGAAAGCAAACCTTTCCAATATAGCTTCACTGCTCCCCCTTTTTCTAATATGCAAATGATACCCGGTGACCCCTTTTCACTATCCACTTCCCTCCCAGGGCTTCCCAATAATGAACAAAACACTAACACAAACTCTAACCCTAATCCTCCACCACCCAACAAAAAGAAGAGAAATCTACCAGGAACACCAGGTAGTGCAAAATCATTTTTTTCATTGATTAATTATTCTCAAACGGGTTTTAACTTGTTTTGAATTTGGATTGGATTATTATATATGCAGATCCAGATGCGGAGGTTATTGCTCTTTCGCCAAAGACTCTCATGGCAACGAACCGTTTCATCTGTGAAATATGCAACAAAGGGTTTCAGAGGGACCAGAACCTTCAGCTACATAGGAGGGGTCACAACCTTCCATGGAAACTAAGACAGAGATCAAACAAAGAGGTTCGGAAGAAGGTATATATCTGTCCTGAAAAAACCTGTGTCCACCACGATGCAGCAAGGGCTCTCGGTGATCTCACTGGAATAAAGAAGCATTATAGCAGAAAACACGGTGAGAAGAAGTGGAAGTGTGAAAAGTGTTCGAAAAAATACGCAGTTCAATCTGATTGGAAAGCTCACACCAAAACCTGCGGCACCAGAGAGTATAAGTGCGACTGTGGCACCCTCTTCTCAAGGTAGTTAATTAAATCCATACACTTTTTTTTTAATGAATACTCTCATGTTGGTTTAATTTTTCATATGATTTGATCACGTGAAAATGTGAAAATTTCATGTCATAGAAACAAAGTAGACATGGATCTGATTGTCGGTTACATAGTCACGTAAAAATTCAGCTTCATCTATGTCTATAACTATATAATATTTTTAAGTTTTGCAATCTTTTTATATTAGTATATGAAATTATAAATGCTCATACATGTGTAAGTTTGTTTCGTTTGTTCGTTGATTGAGCTTGGGATTTAATGTGTATATAATAATTGTGTATACAGTAGTAGTATAAATGATTAGGTAATTAATGGAGATTTTTCATTGAAATTTGCACAGGAAGGACAGTTTTATTACACACAGGGCATTCTGCGATGCCTTAGCTGAAGAGAGTTCGAGACTCACCTCAGTTGCTTCAACAAGCCTAAATTTTAAGAGTGAAGATACAACTATGATGAACACACAAGCTAGTTTGTCGTCACGTGGATTAATCAATGGCCAGGGAATGCAAAGTGTTTCACATTTTGGTCCACATGGGTCTCGTTTAATGAGCATGGGCGCAGACCAGCAAAGACCAAACTTGTCACTGTGGTTGAACCAAGGAAATCACCACATTAACAACCCACTTGATGTGGCATCATCAAGTTCTTCTGGTTTGCCTGAGGTTGTGCACATGGCACAAGCTAATAATAATCCCTTAATTGGTTCTTCTTCAATGTTCTCCAATTTTGGAATAATGCCTGCTTCTTCCAATTCATCTAATCCAAACCTTTCTCTAATGGGGAAAGAGGGAGAAGGTGGAGCTTCAAATTTGGCATCAATGTATTCTGAGAGTCACAACAAGAATTCAAACTCAGCTTCTCCAATGTCAGCCACTGCCCTTTTGCAGAAAGCAGCACAAATGGGTTCCACCAGAAGCACCAATCCTTCAATTTTCAGTGGCAGTTTTGGAGTAATGACCTCATCTTCCACGCGAAGTACAAGTCTCAATAGCAATGCAAACCAAAGCTGTGACCAACTTAACTACGCCTTTCAGAATTTTAATGCAACAAGCAGTAGTGCAACTATGTTCGGAAGTTCTACTAACTTTAGCTCGTTGACGCATTCATCAAACGGTTTTGACCAGTTTCTGATGCAAAACAATGTGGAGCCGACCCAGTTGAAGCTCCATCCTGGCTCAAACACAGTGGAACAACATAACTTGACAAGAGATTTTCTTGGCGTGAGTGGAAATGGAGGTGGACATCATACATTTCTACCCCAAGAGCTGGCAAAGTTTGCTTCCTTAGGCTCATCAATGGGGTTGCATCAGTTCACTGCAGGCCATCAATGAAGTCCTTTCTGACTATAATTAATTCATAGTATGACATATCTAGTGGTCCCAATTCATGGGTAAAATAACACACAATTATTGGGAAGTTCGTGAAGGTTGGAACCAAGTTAGAGCGAGTTCGAGATCAGAGATGGTTCTTTGTGTGTGTTGTCAGCGGTTCGGAGGGTAAAAGGGACCCACTGCAATTTGAGATGAAAGAAGAAGGAACAGCGAGTTCCCCGAGCAGTGCATGTTCTCCCAGTAGTTGTTGTTCATGTTGGTTTGTCTTCTGTCTTAACCTTGTTATCGTTTTTGGTTTCTCTTCCTCGAAACAAGTGAAAAATAGTATAAAGTATAAAATGCAACCAGAAAATAAAGAGAATTTGATTGAAGAGCAGAAAAATGGGAAAAAAATTGAAAAAAAATAAACGTACTATACTAGTATTAGGTACTTTTATTATTGTTGACCGTGAATCAAAATTCGGTTAATGAACAACCCTACATGGCGTGGGTTAATGCATGAGAAAAGAAAAATTATTAGTTCCCGTGTTAATATAACTTATGAGAAGGTTGAATATTTTGTGCATTGAAATTATTAAAACAATAAATAACTCTAGACAAATTTACACGTTGGAGATGTTAGTCATATACTCTTATAGTATGGATATCATATTATTTTTAATATGATTAAGGGAAGTTCACGAGGAGATAAGCATTTTCACATACGTTTCTTATTCGGTTGCCTTTTTGGTAGATATCAAGTGCTGCACAGTAATTTTAAATAGCCAGAATCTAGATGCTGGGCTAGCTTTTCCATGGACTCTAATTATAATGATCAAATCTCTAGATAGTGGCTACTAATAAGTCTTAAACAGTGAAGGCTAGGTTTCGTTTGAGCCGTTTGATTTGTCAAATACGTACAATTTTATAGTAATAATTAAGATTGAATTAAGGCTGCTTAGTATTTTAGTGCTAGCTTTCATTGCCTGTTGCTTTCAGGTCAAACTTCTTTATTGGTGGTATACTGAATTACTAAAAGACAGTCTATGGTTGCTATTTGCTGCTTTGCACAGTAAAAACGGTAAATGAAATATAAAATTGGTCTAATAATAAAGAGAGAAGGAAAAAAAGAATTTACATATTCGAATTTTTTTATTAATAAAATTTAACAATACTAATAACAACTAACATTCATTTTGCTGATAAAAATAAATAAAAATTATAAAGTATGCCCTAGGCTGCTTCAATGCCTTCTAGTTCAGATGTTTGGAAAATGGAAACAACGGCCAATCCAAGCATCATTAAGCAAACTTCACCGGTTGATGTGGCAAATTTTAAATAGCTGTTAGGTTTATTAACTTAATGAAAACTTATTACAATGGATTGATGGAATTTCATTTTTTTTATTGGTAAATGTTAATTTGATAATTTTGTTAAAAATATATGTAATGAAAAATAAGTTTTGTTAGAAACTTATTACAAATATATAATGGAAAATGAAATACCATTTGCATAGATGAATATTGAATAGATCACACAGACATGTAAAAATACAGTTTTTAAATAAGATTTTACCTTATCTAAAAAAATATTTACATGATGTCACGGTACTCTTTGGCATGGATGAAATATTAATACATACACTCATACATGATACTAAAACCAGCTCTATACTTTGATTGGGGTAAAATATTTACATTTAAAAATCCACTTCATATTATCATATGATTTTTTTTTCATGAACAATGTCAATATAATGAGATTTAAACATATAATCACCACATATTCAATTAGTGTAGCTCAATTGACAACAAACATTAAATTTGATGACCAAGGTTCCATTCTCACATAATGCTATTTTAGAGAGAAATAAAGAGCTTTAAATATAACTAAATTCTGACCAATAATTAATCTCACAATCAATCCAAGAGAACCAAAATTTGTAATAATATCTTGACATACCACCTAGCTTAGGAACTTAATTAGGATGATACCAAACCAAAAAAAAACATATCACCACTCAAATTCTTTACAACTAGGCCAATCCTAGTAGGTTATTTTACAAATATGAATGTTTTTCTACATAAGGCATTTATTTATTTATTGGTTAATTTTTTATTCCTTTTAAATATTATATATTAATTTTAATTCTAATTAAATTTTAATACAATATATAAAGTTAGTATATTATTAATTAAACCTTATTTAATGCGATAAAATATTTATCATAATATAAATAATAAAAACAATAAGAAGATAGGTAATTTAGTGAGAGAGAAAATCATAAAAAAAAGAGAGGTATTTTGGAATACCTCATTTTTCTCTTCTTCCTCTTCTTCTCTCTCTCTCTGCTGGTTTCGAACCGAAGACTCGTTGCTTAGGAAATGCATTCCAAACCATCAAATCGTTCGGGAAACCGGCAACACTCAATCCAACATATATTTAATTTAGAACAAAATTCTCTAGCATGCATGCCTTCTTTGATGTTGAACACTTGGAATCGTGGACCCTTACCAATGCTTGGTGTGGTATTGGTATATCTTTATTTATAAAATAACAAACCAGACACACGTTTGAACTGCGTTGCATGCGATTTATTGGAGTTGTCACAATTAAACACTTTATCTAAGGTCTAAGCCCAAATAAAACTCGACCCCCATTTACATAGTCATACTATTTTTCTTTGTGACTCTTAACCGAAACCCAATGTCTTAATTGCATTGTCACTTATCACTAGGGGCGTTGGGCATACCATTTGATTTAATTTAATATTTTAAATAAAAATTATTCAAATTAAATATAAAATAAAAATGTGATTTTGTTTAAATATAACATCAAATTTAAATCAAACTAAATTAATCTTTCATGATTCGATTCAAATTTGATTTCATTATTTTTTAATCTATTATCATAATTTTAATTTGTCCACTAAAATTATATACTTATTATATATTTTTATATAATTTTAAAAACGAATTTTATTTTGATTAATTTTTGTTTAATATGTTTTAGTTAAAAATTATTATCTTGACTTCTATTTAATATTAATATAAAATAATATTATTAACTTTGTTAACATAACATTCATTTGTGCATAACTTAATATTTAATACTATTTTT
>PYAF01005492.1:1072076-1106735 GCA_007407185.1 Glycine tomentella
AATATTTGTTTATTTTGTATTAATCTCTTTGAAAAATATTTGATTAGGACTAATAAAAAATTATTTACATATTTTAGGAGCAAAAACGAAAAATATATATTAGAAGAATTAAAACAAAAAAGGACCAAAATAAATTTTTTATTTTATTTAAGTAATCAATACAAAGAAAAATTTATTAGGAATTCAAAATATAATTCTCTAATGAATTAGGGACTAAACACATATTTAAACTTATATATATAATTGATGGTATTTCTCCCTTGAAAATATCACAAACAAAAATTTAACATTTATACAAATTTATGACAGAGATTGTATGGAGTTAGAGAATAGTCATAACAAATAATAAGATGAGAATCATTGGATTTGTGATTATGATTATGATTATAATCATGATTATGCCAAACTTCTCAAAAACTAATTACAGTCCTTCATTTATGCAAATTGAGTCAACTCATGTGTCTGATTTAATTGACTCTGTTATCAAATGTGAATTAGAATGTTCACCTTTACTATTAAAGCCCAATGACATTGCATACTAACATGCAATGTTATTAAAATCGGTTCGATCAGTGATCCGATTAAGGTAGTGGGTCAATGGGTTAGTAGTCTAACCGGTAAATCAGTAATGACCTGATTTGACCCTATATATTAAAAATTTAAAATTATATATATATCTATTATATATAAATATATAATTAAGATTATTTAAATAAGAAAAATTTATTCATACTCCAAAATCCAAAAGAACTATTGTTAATAATTCAAAATTTTAAAAAATAAAATAAAAAACCAAAAAAACAAATCTAAAAAAAAATGGAACCAAGCCAGGCCGGATTGGGTCAACCGGCCAGTTTTGACCGGGTTTGACCGAGTCAATTACATAACCGATGAGTCAATTGCATAACTGGTCCAATAGTAGAACCAAATCGACTATGCTACCGGATTGCGATCCAATCGCCCGACCAGGCCGATTTTGATAATAGTGTTAAAATGTCTTTATGCTTGTCTTGCAACGTGTATTGAAAAGTGTTGTCCCCAATTGAATCATTGGTTGTGATTTAACCAAGTTGATTGACATCAATATTGATATTCGTTCTCTAACAATATTGATGTCCTTTTAAGGTTTTATATTTATTCTTTATAACCAAGTTAATTACATTTTTAAATGGTTTTGTTAATTGATTTTATTGTGGTCTTACCACCAACGGCATGGATTCTTGTGTGCAATTTTTTTTGATCAAGTAATAATTTGTTACAATAATATTTGAAAAAAAAGTTGTTAGGTGAATTAATAATCATGTATTATTGTAATAAATGAATTTAAATTGATGAGTAACATTTTTTCCCCACAATCCTTTGTCCAAATATTTTTTTTTTCATTTTTCTTATGTTTCTTTGATATATTAGTAAATATGCTGGCAAATGATACTAATGATGACACTAAACGTTAATAGAGCGACAAGAAAAATGCAATGTAAAAAATATTGATGACACCAACATATAATAAAGTCTTTGTATCTGATCGGATGAGATGTTTCCAACACGACACGGTTTCCTTGCTACTCCCTTCTTCTTTCAACTATTCTGAGTTACTCCGGCGAGATTCTTTGCCCGCTCTGGCGTCAGCCCATAGACGATCCGAAACCATCTAAACACAGTGAGTTGTCGTCGAACTCCGCGTCCGCCGTTGTGCGTGGAGGAGGCCTGTTGGGTTCCGACGTAGACACTATGCCATTGACAACGACATTGCAGTTGTTCAGGAACTTGCGGTGAAGACCTTTAATGGAGTTTAACACGATCGGACGGATTAAATTTACACAGCACCGTAGCCCATATAACGTTCAATGGAGGTAACTGATGAGATGTGAAACAGGGAAGAGGAGAGAGGAAAGGCTTTCTTTTTAAAAAAGAAATAAATAAATAGTTATAATTACTAAATATCCTTGTATTAGTTTTAGTAAAACAAAAAAGATTGAGTAGCTTTTTTTTCCTAACAGATTTAAGATTTTGGTGTACTCCAACTGAAAAAATGACTATAATATCTTAACTTTTGAAATAGAATCACGTTTCTTATAAAACATTAAAATTGGATAAAATAGATAAAAAAAATATATGTTGATTTTGAAAAAAAATATAGCAAGACTTTTAACTATATTTTTTATTTTGATATATTTAATTATATTTTTAAATTAATAAGTAAACAATCATATGCATGAGGGTATTGAGGTGGGGTAAATTAGTCAAAATACAAGTAGAATTGATTTTAGTAGAAGTAATAGTTATCCTTACTTGTTTAAACTCTATCATAATTTTTTTTGTAACAAAATTTATTCTATCATGATATGGAAGACAATCTAAATATGTAAATTTTGGTCAAAATTAAGATTGATGCATCTCATTATGATCTATCATTATCCAAACACACACATTGAGCCGGTAAAAAAGGTGGTTAAATGGGTGAAATTAATTTTCATTTTAGGGTTATTTTGGTGCGATAGATTTTCAATTTTGGGGAAAATGGGGCGCGGTCCTTTTTTTACAACAGAAACAAGCAGTAACAGTGGGCTAAGGTTCTTTGGGCCGCGGGTTATTAACCGGGTCTCAAACCCGACCCGCGGAAAAGCCTAACAGCACTCTAAGAAGAACGGCGCAACAAATCGATCATCGATCTTCCCCGGCGATCTTCAACGATCCGGCGAAAACACGATTCTCACCACTCGCAAACTCGGACAGGGCATAGAAGATCGTGAACCCGTACGATCTTACGAGACAGATCGCGATTTTGAGTACCATGGTCTTACCTCCTTTCCATATCCTCCTATCTCTGAAATCTCATTTTGGATTGTTGTGTTTTTCGTCTGTATTTCTGCATAGTAACCAAATAGATAAAACAATGCTTAGCTTCAATCAATGACTAGAATGAGCAACAGATCGTTTTTGTTATGTTCAAGTGCAAGAACTTGGGATGGGGAGAGGGATAGGTCATAGGTGGCTTAGTGGATGATGAATGGATCTAGTGTCAAGGGGAGTTCCCTGTGGCTTGGAAAATTCATGTACGATCTGATAGTCAATATGTATTCTTCTCTTTTATAAATAAAAATAGTCCTCTCATTTGACATGTCTCCTCTATATCTCTATCTGTGTGTTTGTGTGTATAGTGTTCTAAGTGATGCATTGGTATTTGGTAGTCTGGTAGAACCAGTGACCAGTAACTTGACTAAGTCTATGATTGAATTGAATTGGATTGGCTTTAAGTATTCCTCAATCATATTTGCATTGGTTTCTGAATTCTCACACTAAAACTGCATCTTCTCTTTTGATTCGACACTTGCTCTCTATCTCCCTGTCTCATACTACTTTCTATCCCTTTTCAATCTCACTATTTTATACTGTTGGTGAATCCAGAGGTGAAAGCTTTATTTTTTGAATTGTGAGGAAGATTTACCAAATAAACAGAGGCAAAAATGAAGATGGTAACTGCTTTCAATGGCAACATGAAGGTAATTAAGTTTTCAAGAACCTGTGTAGTTAGGTACATAGGTTATATGGATTGCATAAGGTTTGTGAAAAGGGACTCCCTTCCCCAGTGGTTAGATAAGTCTGAGTAATATATGCTATATTGCTTTATGCTAAAACTGCATCATTTTTTGAATTCAATTTTCATATTTATTTTCACTGTCTTCTCAGAAAGCTGCTGCTGGACTTAGACGCATTAATCTTGATGGTCTTCGATGGAGGGTTTTTGATGCAAAGGGCCAGGTGAGTCTGCAGCTTCTTTTTGATCCTTCTCTTGAAAGCTAACATAGAGTGACTATGTGCCCATGATATAATGTTTCTGCTGTCAAGTTAAAGCAGTTTTCCTGGAGTGTAGGATTAAAAAAAGTACCGTTGAACTCAAAACACATACCATAGTTTCATTTTGGTTATGTTTAGACTGATATATTGGAAATGGATAGAATGGAACTAAATGGAATAGAATCACATCAATTGCCATTGTTTGGAGTGTTTAAAATAGAATATACTTCTATTTTCTATCCCCTTGTACAGGATGCAATTGGGTGGAACTAAGTTATTATGCATTCTCCTTATCATTCTGTTCACTTCTTTATGGGTGAATATTTTTATATTCCATCATGGATTATTCAATTGTATAGTAATTTTATTCTAATTCAATCCACAGTCCACACCACTCTATCCCATTCTACCCATCATTAGATATGCAAACATTGCCTTTGTGATTCCTTATGCACTTTTTTAGCATTTGCATATCACACAATAATAAAATGTGAGTGGTTAATGAACTTCTTTGCAAACATTCAGCTTATTGGCTTGCATATCATGTAAGACTGGGATTTAAAGTCAAATCCTGTGAGGAGTTATCAACGGAATAAGACAATTCAATTTCATGGAGGTTTCATTTGATAATCATCCAGAATGAATATCAATCTTTTGCAATATCTAGTTATAAAGCCAGCTCAGAAGGGATCATATTTATCACTAGTAGTTACATCTCCAGAAGTTATAGCCATGACTCAGTATTAATGAAGCCTTTTGAAACAAATTATTCCATGAATAAGTTACAACTTATTATCAAATGCTAATTGTGATCATACCGAAGGCTGGCCAAGCTTCTAACATCTTGAACACTTTTGATTGGCATTTAGAGTGTGATCGATTACTGAGCAATTTGCTTATCTGTCTTGAGACCATTTTGCTAATACAAATGTTCCTTTTATACAGGTTCTTGGGAGGTTAGCATCTCAAATAGCTACTGTAGTTCAAGGAAAGGATAAACCAACTTACACACCTAATTGTGATGATGGGGATATGTGCATTGTTCTTAATGCAAAAGATATTTGTGTGACTGGGAGAAAACTTACAGACAAGGTCTACTACTGGCATACAGGGCAAGTGCTTTGCATTTGTACTATTAGTTAGAAGGGATGAAATATTATTTGATAGTTTTGAGCTACTTATAAATCAAATGGTTTTTTTCTGGTTAAGGTGCCTATCTTCTATGTTTTTCCAACAGTATTTTCATTGCCGTTTGTTTATTTGGTTTCATATGCTCTTTATTCTTCAGTATTATCCAGTCTATTTTGACATAAGTCATGGTATGTAGGTATATTGGCCACCTCAAGCAAAGGACTCTAAAGGATCAAATGGCCAAAGACCCTACTGAAGTCATTCGCAAAGCTGTTCTGCGTATGCTGCCTAGAAACAAACTACGTGATGTAAGTACTACCTAGACCAATGTTTTTTTTTTGGGGGATTTTGAACTGAATATGGAGTTTAGTTGCTAGTTGTTTAGAATGAGTTTTTTTTTTTTTTTTTTTCATGTTTAGTTTGGATATTTCAAGGTAGAATACCATTTGAGACAAAAAAAAGAAAATCCTTTGAACAGTATACAATGACATTTTAAGGATGGTAGGTTAAGATTCCAGAATTGTTGCCTCTTGTGGGAATCTAATCTTACAGAAGTGACTAACGGGTAGCTGTTGCGGTGGACAAAGTCTTGAGGTTTAACGATGGTTTTCCATAAAGTTACCTACAAGCAACATTATAAATTTATTTACCAAGTTTGTCCCTTGATTTTAAAAAACTATCTCTTACTTTTATACTTCCAAAATAATTGTAATTATAAAACCCAAACATATTCAAAACTTTAAAAATCTTTTCTTTCAGCATCAATTCTTTTACAATATCTAACCCACACAGTCCCATTATCATTTGAAGCCAAAGTGTAGATGGAAAGGTTAGTTAAGAGAAAGGTTGATGGGCGGGTAATAGAAAGATTATTATATTAAAGAGAAAGGTTGCCCCATTTCAAGGTTAGGGTATGCCACAAGCCTAGTGTAAATGACCTCCCAATGAAAAGGAATTGAAGCCATGGCATTTTCTGTTGTCTTTTGATGTTGATTGATCTAATAGTCGTGCCAAGTGCCAAACCTTGTTGGCTACTTCATGAATTGTTCCTTTTATTTATCATTTAATCCAACAGTATTGCTTTAGTACTTCACTAGCACTAGGATTCTGAAAAAGAGAATAGGATTGGGGAATACTGTTATCAGTGGGTATAAAAATCATCAGGACATTATCATAAATGTCCAAAGATGAAGTATCAATGACCCTTTGGTAGAGGATGGTTCTCTTAATAGCTTGTGGTTTCCTATTATCTTTATTTTCATTTGGTTAGAGCTTTTTCTGATATTTTTATGTTCCTTATAATATTGAATAACTGATACTAAGTTGCATTTACTTGCATTATTGTTAATGGATATAGGACAGGGATCGAAAATTAAGGATCTTTCCTGGCAGTGAGCACCCTTTTGGTGATCGCCCACTTGAACCTTATGTGATGCCTCCTAGAAGTGTACGGGAAATGAGGCCACGAGCAAGGCGTGCCATGATTCGAGCACAGAAGAAGGCAGAACAGCAACAAAAGAAGGCTGATGGAATGAAGAAGGGAAAAAATGGTGAAGCACAGGAAGAAAGTGCATGAAGACGCAATTTTGCTCAAAAAGATGGCACTGATCATTGGTTATCATTGAAATGGAAAGCCATCTGTCTCTGTTAGCAATCCTACAATGCCCTATTGAATTATGTTTGAATTTTCTTTTTCTATTAGTCTTTTAGTAAGAGCATAATTGATTCACATTATAGCCATTTCTAGCATCCTTTTCAGTGATAATTCTGTTAAGTTCATGCTTAGAAGTTTAGACTAACTACCATTTTGGTCGTCAGCTACTTCCTTCACTGTCAAATAGTGCCACAGTGCATTCAAGTATTCAAAATTGCTTTTTGTATGTTTCTCTCCCTTTGTTAGTGGTTAATGATTTTCCTTGATAATATCTTATTGCATCTCAATTTTATTCTTTTGAACCTTTGGCTATTCCTTGATTTAGATATGGCTTAAATAGTATATACGGTTATATAGTTCAGAAAATAGTATTAATAAAAAATAACTCACTTAAAAATAGTCAACATCAATATCAACAACACCTTTAACCCAAGTTAATTGGAGTCTCACTTAAAAACAGTATTAATAAAAAATAATTCTAAAAATAATGTTTATTTAAAACAACTATTCCAATCTATGTAAAAATAATTTCAATGATTTATCTTTAAAGAAATATTTTATATAGTTAAAATTAATCATATATTATAATTTAAATGATTTATTGTAAATTTTAAATATAATTTATATATTTAAAGATATTTATTTTATATAAATTTTAATTATTATATAATTTATATATTAAAAATATTTTATATTATAAATTGTAATTATATAAAATAAACAATTATCATGTGCTAAACTATTGGTTAAAATTAAGAATAAATGAGCATTTTGATTCATGTAAATGGATGTGCTAAACTATTGGTTAAAATTAAGGATAAATGATCATTTTATTCTATATAAATTGATGATAATTTAATTTTTAAAAGAACAAAAAAATTGATTTAGTATGTGAGTATGTAAAAAATGTGATGATTAAGCTTTGCGTAGAATTTCATGATAAATTAAACTTAGAATTTTATAACTTATTATCAAATTGATTTTCAAAAAATATAATTTGATGTGAAATTGATCATTAAATATTATAATTAATGATAAAATTGTCTTACAAATATAATTACAAGATGAAATTGTAGCCTTTTGTACATATTGAGAGAGACTAAATATTATTTTTTGTTCTATCAAGGGACTAAATTGTTACCAATCTACATATTTAGGGTGTAAGATGGTGATTTACTCTAAAATTAAATTCAATAATAAAAATGATGAGATGGCATTTTAGGAGTAGTAAATTGACGTGGCAGATTAATATTGGTCCTATTTTGCACCTGTGTTATGAAAAGGAGACAGCGTTGTGGCAAAATCCACGTGTAGACGGGTGATTGGAGAAACTACGTGGGATGACATGGTGCCGTGTAGGCAAAAGCAGCTACTACTATTAGGTTTCGTTTCCTGTTTCAACTCATCTCGTCGTTTTATTTATTTTTTATAAAAATAAAATAAATAGTCTCCGTGTGGTGATTGATTCTGACGAACAGTGCCCTCTACTTGTTCCTCTGCGAATGTGAAAACCACAACCAACGAGGATTCGAAATCACACAGAGGAAAAAGGAGGATCTCACAATGTTCAATGTTATCGGTTTCTCGTTGTTGACGATGGATTCTGTGGCGTACAGGGGATTGCTCCACACATTCTTCATACTCAATTTTGTTTTGGTCTGCCAATTCATTCTCCTTCAACCTCTCGTCTCTGCTTCTGGTACCACCCTGATCTCTTTCTATCGATTCATTTCTCTTTCCTTTTAGTGGTAGAATGGTACTCTGCATATGTAAGAAATGCATTTTCCATACTACACTGCTATATCAATGTTATCAATAGCTGATTACATGGTTAATCCATTATGAATTATTTAGGATTTGGAGCGGCGATTTCATGGGGATGTTTAGTGTAGAGTACTATCAAATTAGAAACTGAAGTAGATTAACAAGATTTGTTGCTGGGCCATTGGATTTAATGGTAGATAAGAAACAGAATCTGAGGTTTGAGAAAACAGAGAAAATGTGTGACTTCTCCTTCAAAGGATGCCCCATTAAGTGAGCTAGTGCTTAGTTCTCCAATATTAACAATTCAGAATGAATCCTTTTGTGTAACTACTCTAACAGCCTTGCCTCATCTTTTTTCGCCATGAATCTCGTGTATCCCCTACAATGACATGTTTTTCCAACAGCCCCATTGAAAGCCATCTGTGCATTGGCTATTTCTTTATGTTCTTCGTATACTTTTTCTGATCTTCTGGATTGTTTTAATGTTTTCCGTTGTTCAGTTTTATCCCAAGTTTTTCATAATTGCATTCTGAAGTGAAATTTTGGTTACAAGCATACATTATCAAGTTGCATGTCCAAGTTTGTTTTGGTATATGGTGTTTTTCCTCAATTTTTGTTTTTAGATTTAACAAGGAAACCTTGTTTATCAATTAGGAGAATGATGAAATAATATTTAAGTGCACACATCCCACTATAGAATCTTTTTCCTACTTTTATTACTTCTCTTGAAGTTCTGCAGCGGTTTTATGTCCAAGTTGGATAACAGTTTCTGTTGCCTGAGTTCAGTCTTTGTTTCGTTTTTATGGATGTGATCAGATGGAAAACCTGAAAATGCTGCTGAGTTGTTTGAGCGTGCATCACAGAGCATAAAAGTGAAAGATTATACTGAGGCACTTGATGATCTAAATGCTGCGATAGAAGCAGACCCAACCCTTTCAAAAGCATACCTTTTCAGAGCCTCAGTTCTTCGTCATTTATGCAGGTGTGGTTCATTTGCAAGTATTATCCCTACCTCCGAGTTTTTGAATCTCAGATAACATTCCTTGTTAAATGCTGGGCTAAGCTTTTGGAATTGTTAACAAAAAGAATATATTAATTAAGCACCTCTTATTTTGATTTCCATATTCTATTTCTTAAGGACAGGAGATACTGTCAAAGATGTCAGTTACTAAAGTATATGTCCTCTTGAGCATTTCTTTATGCACATTCAAAGTGCTTTTAGACTGTGTTCTTTTATTTATTTAATGCTGACTCGTTCAAAATTATTTATATTTTAAAATTTCCCACTTTTTTTTGTTGTAAGGGAGGGGGGATATATCCCAAACCTTCTTATTATCAATCAAGCATTGTGAAAAACAGCAGTACTGCTCTCCTCAGTACTGCTCTCCTCCCTGGTGCATTCCTTCCTAAAGTTAGCAGAAACATAAACAGATCCCCTATTTTTGAAATTTTGTCTCAAATACTGACCATCATGACTCTTTCCTCTCGTCACCTTCCATCCTTCGTCTTCCCCCTCATCCCTAGTCTCTCAAACTCCTAATTGGGAAGTTATATCATTCAGGTGCTTTTTGGCTAATGTAGATATGAGCAATCTGAGAAGAGCTACAAAAAGTTTCTGGAGTTAAAACCTGGAGATTCAGCTGCAGAAAAGGAGCTCTCTCAACTATTGCAGGCTCAAAGTGCCCTGGAAACAGCTCAGTCCCTCTATGATTCGGGCAACTTCTCAAAATCTTTGGAATACATTGATAAAGTTGTTCTTGTTTTTTCTTCAGCTTGCAATAAGGTAACTCTTTTATGCCCTTATAGTTCCATAAATATCTTTTGTGTTTTGTGTCCCTCTATTTACACTATGTAGTCATAAAGTGAATGCCTAAGTATTGTGTTTGGGCTGGTATTTGGTTTGTGGAACCAGCATGTTAACTCTATATGCATTATTTTCTGCAGGCTAAGCTTCTTAAAGTGAAAGTTTTAATTGCTGATAAAGAGTATGAGAGTGCTATTGCTGAGTCTGGGTTTCTTCTCAAGGAAGATGAAAATAATTTAGAGGCATTGTTGTTACGTGGTCGTGCATATTACTATTTAGCTGATCATGATGTTGCCACGAGGTTTGTCGTGTGGAAGTGATATTCAAATACTTTTTTTTTTTTTATATATAATCTATGTTATATGCGAACATATATATTCAGGCATTTTCAGAAAGGTCTCCGCCTAGATCCAGAGCATAGTGAACTGAAAAAGGCATATTTTGGATTGAAAAATCTACTCAAAAAGAGTAAAAGTGTAAGTCTGGATCTATTGTGGAAATTTCTTTTTACATTACATCTAAAGTCTATTTTCCTTCTTTCTTTTGGGTGTTGAAATTGTTGGTTGCCTTTTGATTTCTATGTGAAAGGCTGAAGATAATGCTAGTAAGGGTAAACTACGCGTGGCAGTGGAGGAATTCAAAGCTGCACTGGCTGTTGACCCTATACATCTTGCACACAATGTACATCTTCATCTTGGCTTATGTAAAGTGCTAGTCAAGCTTGGCAGAGGAAAAGATGCCTTGGACAGTTGTAGTGAAGCTCTTAAGATTGATGAGGAGCTTGTGGAAGCTCTTGTTCAGGTTCACTATAATCTTAAACATCATTGTGCATTTGTGCTTGTTTTGACTTTTAGCTGTATTTTTTGGGCAATAGTCTGCTAGCAATTTGTCTCTTCTTTTTTTGATTGCTTTGTTGAGTGCAATGGGACAAATACGGAATGTAGTGTAGGCTGCACTTACTACTTATCTTATCTTGATCTTATTTGTTGCAGAGAGGAGAAGCTAAACTCTTAACAGAGGATTGGGAGGGAGCTGTGGAGGATCTGAGATCAGCTGCTCAAAAATTGCCTCAGGTTTGTTATATAAGTTGTACTCATATAGCATGCACTCCAGATCACTAATATATTAGAATTTAGGATGAGTATTGTGAGGAACAAATATTCAATGCTGAATTCCCTTTCTCGGGATTATTAAGGATAAGAAATCCTTGAAAAAGATACAAAAAAACACAGTCATTCTAGAAGAAAGTGTTTGATGGAGAGATTAACTAAACAAAGCTAGTTGTCTATTCATATAGGTTAAAGAAGAACTTTAACGTTTTTTTGCTCCCTACTTTCCTCAATAGCACTATACGAGTATTCATTTCTGTTAATCCCTTAGTTATAATCAGTTGTGAATTTCTTACACTTTTAAGATTGAAATCTCTCAGTCTCAGTTTATTAATTAATATGATGCATAAATATAATTTTTTAAACTCAGATCCCATTATAAATTACTTGCATTTGTATGTATGCGGTTTGGAGGTTCAGAATTGTCTATAGACTGTAGTTGTATAATTTTAAGCAGAGAATATACCTTACTCTTTAAAGCTTTCCCTTTTCTCCCTGTTTCGTGTTCTTTGCTTTTTATTCCTAGAGTTTACTTTTGATCATTGTCAGTGTGAAAAGATGTCAGTTTTTTAGTAAGTACAGAAGTGCCTTTTTAACATAATAACTAAGGTTTTTGACTTGCTGTGATTTGAAAGTTTTCAAGTTTCAACAGTTCTTTGAACTATTTCTGTGTGTTTAAGTGATAGTTTATCTAAAACTGCAGGATATGAATATCCGTGAAGCAGTAATGAGGGCCGAGAAAGCTTTAAAGATAAGCAAACGCAAGGACTACTACAAAATTTTGGGAATTTCAAAAACAGCTTCGGCTGCTGATATAAAACGTGCCTACAAGAAACTCGCCTTACAATGGCATCCAGATAAGAATGTCGACAAGAGGGAAGAAGCAGAGGCTAAATTCCGCGAAATTGCTGCTGCTTATGAGGTCTATTATTATTATCTTATGGTTACCTGACCTTTCTCCTACAGTCTCTAATCAGGACTTGCCTGGTCATTGTTGAATGGGAAATGCTAACAACACATTTCTTTTTAACACGTGTTTTGATATTAGGTGAAATTTAAGTGGGACCTATTAAATTGTCTTACTTCCATTTTGGTGGGACTTGTACCAAATTCACCCAATGTGTTAAGAAGAGTGTGTAGTTACTAGCATTTCTCTTTTTGGGTATCTTTATCATGCTTAAACAAGCATATTTTTTGTTGTTGTGGGCATTAATCTGGATTTGAATATTTTGTTGAATAACTGATTGTTGCAATGTGTTTTAGGTTCTCAGCGATGAAGACAAGCGTGTAAGATATGACAGAGGGGAGGACCTTGAAGAGATGGGAATGGGTGGCGGCGGTGGCGGCGGTTTCAACCCTTTTGGTGGTGGGGGGTATACATATACTTTTGAGGGTGGCTTCCCTGGTGGTGGCTTTGGTGGAGGCTTTCCTGGTGGTGGATTTGGAGGGGGCTTTCCTGGCGGTGGCGGTGGATTTGAGTTCCATTTTTGATTGGGAAAGCCGCATGCACTGCCTTTTTTTTTTTTTTTTTTTTTTTTTAATTTTCTGAAGGGACCACAACAATTATATTTGACTAATCACTTGCTAACGGTTGTTGAGATAAATACGTAGGCCATCCCCGGATGCTTGTGAGATAAGAAACGTGTTCTAGAGAATTTTTTGCTTTATGCAGAAGTGATGGGGTTGGATGTTAGTTCAGGAGGCACATTTTGATGTAGCACATTTCCTTTTGTGTTGGTTGTCACTATGTAACGACTACTTCAAATTCCAAGCAACCATAATACATTTTGATGGATTGAAATCAATTGAATTGCTTCGCAATTAACACCAATTGTAATTTGAGTTGCTGTTTGAAGTCTATTTAGCTGCAATATCGAATAGAATTTTAAATTTATTTGCTATACTTGTGGCCGTGGCTCCACAATCTCTACACTATGAAGTTCTACATCTCATTCATTTATTCTCCGAATTTCGGGTGTTTTTCACTCTTGATATATTTTTTCTTATATTTGGACTTGTCACGATTGCAGTTGTGGATTGACAAACAAGTGGAAGTGACAATGGAACAATCTCTTGTCCGGGGTTGGCACAAGTCCAGTCAGGTTTAGAGAAAGATATTTTGATTTAAAATGATTAATATTAATTCATTTAGATTGGTTCAATGTTTTCAGTTTCTTTAATCAATACAAATTGAAAGGTTGGTTAGATGGTTAAGAAAGAAGAGATGTAGAGAAATATTATTGATTCAATTTTTTCTGTAATAATCTAACAATTAATATTTGTTGATAAAAATGTTTATTTTATTGAGTCTTAAATTTGTTAGTTTTTGTTAAGATCAAATTACCTAATTCAAGATAAAGGAGAGTGATTAATTTAGTTGATAATGATAAATTTGTCTTAAATTTATACTTTTTTTCAAATACAAACTGATCCAAAAATAAAAAAAATCAAATCAAACCAAACTGATTTTTCTTGGATTTTTTTAGATGATTTTTTTTTTAAACCGATCGGTTTAGATTAGTACAAGTCTTGCGATTTGGTTCATTTTAAAAAACACAAGCATGCGTCATACCTTTATATTTATATAATGTTATACGTTTTGTCGGTATATTATTTGAATTTTACAATATTTTGTAATGTTATGTATACGAAATTATATAATATATATCACTTTCTTTTTCATATGATTTTTTTAAGATATGTTTGATTTAAAATTGATAAAAAATTATTGTAGAAGGTTTAACATATTAATAAGTTTTATAAATTGTTATTAACAATTTTTTTAATGTAATTTAATTTTAAAATTTTAAAAAAATATATAAATTTTAATGAAATAATATTTTTTACTAAAAATTTGAATTTTATTTTAAATAAAAACTGAATCACATATATTTTTTAAGTTTGATTTGAATAATTTTTTTATTAAAAATTGAATCAAATCAAGCTATAAACAAGAGAGTATAACATTGAAGTTATTGCTCACCGTTATTTAATAAAATAAAAGTATAGGCTAAAAAGGTATAGGTTCGAGTAGTGCGTTTTTGGATTCCATCTACTTAAACCTGATACCTAAACTGATATTTTCAAGCTTACAATTTTAAAATTTGAATCAAACTGATGGTTTTGAATCAATTTGAGTTTCTTCCTTCACTTTGTTTCGGAATGTTCGAGTCGTTGGACCAACCACGACCCATGACCACTTTACTCCTGTGTCCTGTCACACAAGGTAAAAAATGGGATTCACTCCCGATTAGTAGCCTTTCTATACTGATTCGATAATTAGACAATTTTGATCCATGTTTTATTTTGATTAATCTTTAACTAATCTATACTTCGATTTACAAGTTGAGTTAAACCCAAAATAAGTTAAATAAAATAAAATAATCTTTATAGTACCCACTATACACCTAATTGCATGAGTTGGTTATTTCCTTTATCTTTTTATTATGACGATATACTGAAAACTGTTCCACCACTGTGAAATGGAAAAAAACCATAGCCAGTGATAGCCATGACTTTGGATATGTGAAATTAAATTCAAGGGTCAATACAATTCGAATTGGATAGGCAAAATTTCACCATCTTAATTACTCTCTAATTAAAAGATACAAAGCTTGATTTTGTCTAGCAAGGGTATGATGAGCATTGAGCGATAGAGCAAGCATACCTTTTAACAATAGTAAACAAATAGCTCCAACTCTAAATTATGGATTTGAAAGAAAAGATAAAAAATCATTTATATAGAACCCAAAATTTTCTTAACTTCGTAGCAACAACAGCACACGAGATCTCCACCATCATCATCAATCAACCCAAACTCTCTGGAGCAAAAAAGAAAAAGAAAAAAGAACATAAAAAAAAAACAAGAAAAATGAGCCATCCTAGGACTTACATTCAGAAACAAGAAACAACCATGACAACAACTGCAGCAACAAAGGTAACACCTTCAACTGGGTGCCTTTTCAAACTCACTGCACTCGAAGCATCAGCGGACGTGTCCGACGACCCTGATGGAGAATCAGCAGCCCCTGCCCGGACATTTTTCTCCGGCTTGGTCGGTGACGGAGCCTCTGCCGGTGAAGCAGCCGGTGCCGTTGCGCCGAAAAGCTTCATTGGAAGAAGTACCTTATCTACCTGATACACTGCAAGCTGGTTATCACTGTAGATAGTGTTGGACACTGTTGTATCCACCACCCCAGTTGTTACATTCACTTGGTTTCCTGAGGTGGTGACATTTAAAGGGTACTCTCCATCATCACTGTTCCCCGCTTGCGTGTGCAAAGGGTTGCTTGCGGTTTGGAACTGTGAGATGGTGTAGAGAGTGGGGAGAATGTGGAACTGTATCAACTGCATTTGGTCTTGTGAGTTTATGGAGTTTAGTGTCCCTGCTTTGAGGCTTGAGAATGCATTATCACTGGGTGCAAATACGGTTAGGCCTTGGTTTGAGTTGTTGAGCTGCGAATTGATTCTATCAGCTATTTGTGAGGCTTTGAGAAGTTTGATGAAGGTTGTGAATTGGCCTGCTTTCTCAAGAACTTGGGTGATGTTGGTGGGGCCCGCTGGTGCTGGTGCTACTTGGGCTGAAATTGTTTGAATGAAGATGTTGAGGAAGAGGAGAGGGAGGAAATTGAATAGCTTTGCCATTGGTGTGACTTGTGAGTGAGGAAATTAAGAAGAAGAAGACTAAGATGTTTGTTACAAGTGGAAGGAAGGGGTGTGGTATTGTAATATATATTAAGAAGAGGGTGCATGGAAATTAGATTGTTAAAAGGTTAGGTGAACGGTTGCAATTAGTATAAGGTGGCAAGAGGCCCTCATAATCAATTTTTCTTTCTAAAAGCATGACATTACAGGGAGGGCAGAATTGCTTCCCTTGGTGGGGGCTTCCCTCTGGCGGGGATGAATGCATTTTTTGATTGGTGAAGATTGGAAAATAGTTGATGATTTTGGTAGAGTTTTTTTTTTTTTTTTTTTTTTTGAATCCGAATATTCTTTTTATCGAGAATCAATTATAATCCTTTGAGATATGAAAATGTATTTAAAGGATTGATCTTTTTTAATTGATATTTTTTGATACTTATATAAGTGAAACATAAGGGGGTGTGAGTGTAATTTACTTTACTATATATTATATATATTATATTGATGTAGAAAAATTTATTTTGTTGAAAGATAGACGGCAATAATATTAGACTAATTTGCATCGCTTGCTAATGGTTGTTTAGGTAAATACGTAATAAGGCATCCCCCATATGCTTGTAAGATAAGCAATGTACTTTACAAAATTTGTTGCTTTGTGAACAAGTGATGATGAGGTGGATGTTAGTTAAGGAGGCGCATTTAGATGCTGTCCCGTTTTCTTTTTATGTGGTGGTTGTCACAATGTCACAATGTAACGAGATGACTTTAAATTCCAGGTAACCGTAACAGTTTTTCACACATTTGAGTCAATTGAATTGAATTGATACACACAGTTATCACTGAACATTTTAGTTAGTGCTGAGTGTCCATCATTCCATATTTAGCTGCAACTATCACTCGTGAAATTTTAATTCATCTACTATACGCGTACAAGTGTACAACTTCAATATGTTATCAAGCAATTGCCGTGAGAAGTTGATTTGGCATTTATATGTGGAAAATGGTGTATGGACTGTGGATACTGATTGCTAGTGCACACTAAAAAATAATACAATAAGTGACATGATGTAACGAGAAAAAAGAAATAGAATGAAATAATGGTATTGGCTTCAATATAATTACCCTGTATAAAGTATTGTTTTGGTATTGACTCACTGTATAAAGCATGCCTTTCATTAATTCTCTGAATCCTAGGTATTTTTTAGTTGATATTATTTTGAATGTTGCAAATTAAGTCCTCCTTCTAAACTTATATATAAATAAAAATATCTAATTTTATGCTAATTAAAAAAATTAGTTGATATCATTTAATTTTTTTAATCTTAAATAAAATTAAGATTATTTTTAAAATGTCCTTCATTAAAATTTATTATCATGAATAAAAAAGAGTTATTAAAAATAAAAATTAAATTAAATAAAGGATATTTTAGAACTGATAACATTAAAGAAAATAAATTATATTTATTTATATTTAAGTTTAACCTATAATATCACTTTTTTATTTGTATGAGTCTAAATTGAATACTTCTTTTGTGGTTTACAATGAAAACTAAGTACTCTGTTCATTTTATTAAGAAATCCAAAAAGAATAAATACATGATGAAAAATATAACAATTTACAAAAAGTAACTTATTTATTATTTTTAATCATTAACAAATTAATGTTTAATAAGTACACTTGGTTTAATTAGTATGTCTATCCTCTCTAATATTTTTCCCTATATATCATTTAATCATTTTTTTTTTTAATTTTTATTGCTGCAATACACTTATCTTTTGTATAGGAAAACGCTAGAGAAACTCACTGCACTCGAAGCATCAGCGGACGTGTCCCACGACCCTAATGGAGAATCAGCAGCCCCTGCCGGACATTTTTCTCCGGCTTGGTCGGTGCCGGAGCCTCTGCCGGTGAAGCAGCCGGTGCCGTCGCGCCGAAAAGCTTCATTGGAAGAAGCACCTTATCTACCAGATACACTGCAAGCTGGTTATTACTGTAGATTTTGTTGGATCCTGTTGTATCGACCACCCCAGTTGTTACATTCACTTGGTTCCCTGAGGTGGTGACATTTAAAGGGTACTCTCCATCATCACTGTTCCCAGCTTGTGTGTGCAAAGGGTTGCTAGCGGTTTGGAACTGTGAGATGGTGTAGAGAGTGGGGAGAATGTGGAACTGTTTCAACTGCATTTGGTCTTGTGAGTTTATGGAGTTTAGTGTCCCTGCTTTGAGGCTTGAGAATGCATTATCACTGGGTGCAAATACGGTTAGGCCTTGGTTTGAGTTGTTGAGCTGCGAATTGATTCTATCAACTATTTATGAGGCTTTGAGAAGTTTGATGAAGGTTGTGAATTGGCCTGCTTTCTCAAGAACTTGGGTGATGTTGGTGGGGCCCGCTGGAGCTGGTGCTACTTGGGCGGAAATTCTTTGGATGAGGAGGTTGAGGAAGAGGAGTGGAAGTAACAGCCTGAACTTGTAGCAGAACCCCTAAGTATGAGTAACATGAATCAAAGAAATTGAATAAGTATGTATCATTCCATTGTCTTAGGAGTTGCATTGTCACATAAGTAAGACCGATGAGCTACATATAAGAATAATTCCACATAAGGTTTGTACTATTCTTCAATTTTATTTATTTCTGGATTCTTACCCTCAGTAACCTGAACATCCAAATTCTTGTAGATATTCTTGTCAATGTCGGATTTGGAAACATAGTAAATTGATCACCATCTTGCCTAGACCAACTGTATGAAATATTAGGCATGTTTGGATAAACTTGTTAAAAGTAAAAAGATTTGTATACGTACATATCAACAAATTGAAGCTTGGGGTCTAACAAGAATCAAAGTTTGGTCCTTTTGAAGGTGCCACATAAGTTGTTTCCAATAAGTTATATTGAACAACTTATTAAAATAAGCTCAAAAGATCTTATGAATCACTCAGACGATATTTTTATAAATTATGTCACACAATTTCATAAGTATTTATAAGATAAGTCTCAATAAACTATACACAAATTCCTCCAAATGGATCATCTATTATCCTATTGAGCCATTGAGGAATAGTTATCGCGATAACAAAGATATAATTCTTTTTCTTCTTCTATTTTTCTACATCTATTATAGGTAGCAGATAATGTTGTTTTAGGCATGGTTGCTTGGTTAGATATTAGATGGGGTACATTTCTGAATTGGAACTCTAATTCTTTATAAGAGATTAACCCTTTTACTAGATTCAACTTGCATTAATAGATTAATTTTCTTTAAAACAATCTTATAAATTGTAATTATTCTCAGCAAAATTAAGAGAATAAATTTAATTCATTATATAACAGTAATCTCAACATTAGTTTTCTAATAAGGGGTTTGCACTTTCTTTCTTATCCTGAATTGCACTTTCAATTTAAGAGTGTTTTTTTTTTTTTTTTGGGGGGGGGGGTTAAAAATTTAATAGGAATGGAGTCCTGCTTCCTACACCAGCCATTTTTCTAGTACACCCAGCATGCACAGTGTAATACCGATTTTGCCCTTTTCATAATTCGTAAGGTTCAGACGGATTGACAATCCTTAAGAACCTTACGAATCCGTAAGAGCGAATCCGTAAGAGCCTACGTAAGAGTAAATGCACAATCCGTAATACGTAATCCGTAAGAGTCTTACGAATTCGTAATCTGTAAGAGTCTTACGGATTCGTAATCCGTAAGAGTTAAAATTTTTTAAAATGATTTTAAAATAATGACCTAGGTAAGTGTCAAACTTGTGACCTTTTGGTTACAAGCCTGACACTCTAACCAACTGAACTACCAAACCATTAATGTTAAAAGCTAATTAATATTGCTATATATAACATTACAACTTTAAATGCATATTTCATACTCATAAATTTACATAATAATTTCATAACAATTAATTTTTATCTAATAATATATTTTTTTAACATATATAAATTTTTGAAGGATATAAACTTATGATTTTATAAAATTAAATTTTTTAATATATATGAACCTAATATATTTTTTATCTAATAATGCATATTTTATAAAATGAATTTAAAATAAAAATCATGATTTAAAATGCATTATCAGATAAAAAATGTAAGATTTAATTTATATTAAATTTATATATGAACCTTACATTTTTTAATCAAACCATGATTTTATTTTAAATTTATTGTTCTAAAAATGCATATATTTTATAGTTAAACCATAATTTTATGTAATAATATATTTTTTTATCTAATAATGCATATTTTAAACCATATATATATAAAACTGTAAGGTTCATATATAAAGTTCATATATATATTAAAAAATTTAATTTTATAAAATCATAAGTTCATATTCTTCAAAAATTTATATATGTTAAAAAATATATTATTTGATAAAATTAATTATTATAAAATTATTATGTAAATTTATGTGTATTAAATATGTATTTAAAGTTGTAATGTTATATATAGCAATATTAATTAGCTTTTAACATGAATGGTTTGGTAGTTTAGTTGGTTAGAGTACCTTGTTTGTAATCAAAAGGTTACAAGTTCGACACTTGTCTGGGTCATTATTCAAAATCATTTAAAAAAATTTTATCTCTTACATATTATGAATCCGTAACATGCTGGGTGTATTAAAAAAATGACTAGTGTAGGAAGCAGGACTCATAGGAATGGAATGAGGTGGACTGCAGTGGGCTTCCGGGAGTCCATTTAGTGTCTTCATGGGCCTTTGGAGTGAACGGAAATGACGATGTCACATTGGCACGCACAATAAAGCATGATAGTGAAAAATTGTGCAACACATTCACAACACACGTTGAATGAACGGCATCGTGCTTCGTTGTAGTTGTAGTTGTAGTTGTAGACTAGACTAGCTTTGTTTTCTTGCAGGATTTTGGCGCATCGAACCTATCGGCGTCTCCCTGAATCGCGTTTTCTGTTCTAAACTGCAAACTGATACGATCAGATAAGATTAAAAAAAAAAAAAAACAGAAGCAGTACTCCAGTAACTACTAGTAACTGGCAACCTGCAATCGTGGCCGTCCGTTCCGTTGACCGATGAATATCAAAAACACGCGATTCGCACTTCCCTTTCCCATTGCCATCGCCAGCTCATACTTCAAATCCAACAGCCGCAAACCCTTCCTTTCTTCTTCGTCTCGTTGGTATCCTCTCTGATCCTAGCTGGCACTGAACCCATTTCTGGACCTTCCAAACCCTAGCGGAGCCACGCGCTGAATTGCGTTGCCATGATCGTGCGCACGTGAGGCGGCACGATGATGAACACATCGAACGGCACGATGATGTCACCGTCATCTTCGTCGGTAACGGCGCAGTCGCCGGGACTGAAGACCTATTTCAAAACCCCCGATGGGAGATATAAGCTTCAATACGAGAAGACTCACCCTTCTGGTCTTCTTCATTACGCCCATGGCAAAACCGTTACTCAGGTTTCCCTTAAACCTTTGTGATCATATTTTCTGTTATTGGTTTTTACGTTTGTAGAGACTGGCTTTCTTCAATGCTCATTATGTGTAATCTAATTATCTATCTTTTTACATAGTCTTTCTTCGTGTTTTGATTCATTCATTCCTAGGGTTGTCCTTGTTATTCATTACATTCTTTTCTTATATTGATTCGTTGAGTTCCGATTCTTTCTTCTGAATTCAATCGTGGGAATGTTGGCATTCTGGGATGAGTTATTTACCTTGGCATTCAGTTCTAATTGTTATTTTATTGTATTTTAGTTATTTTGTAGAATTATTTCTGGGAATTCTGTAATGCTTTTCCTGTTGTTACTGTTTATTGAGTTAAAATTGAACTTGTCTTAGCTTATGAGTGCGTTGTTGGTTTGATTGAATGAGCAGGTAACCCTGGCACATCTCAAGGACAAGCCTGCGCCTTCTACCCCAACTGCCTCGTCGTCATCGTCAAGTTTCAGTGCCAGCAGTGGGGTACGGTCGGCGGCAGCTAGATTGCTGGGAGGAAGCAACGGAAGCCGGGCACTTAGTTTTGTTGGAGGCAACGGTGGCAGCAAGAGTAATGGAGGAAATACTAGGATTGGTTCCATTGGTGCTTCGAGTACAAGTAGTGCAATGTCAAATCCGAATTTTGACGGGAAAGGAACTTACTTGATATTCAATGTTGGGGATGCAATTTTCATTAGTGATTTGAATTCACAAGACAAGGTATATTGGTCGGAATTTGATGAATTTTAATTTAAGAATTTTGGATTTGCTTCATCAGAGGTTTCTTGTTGCGTGTAGGACCCCATAAAGTCTATTCACTTCAGTAACTCGAATCCTGTGTGCCACACATTTGATCAGGATGCTAAGGATGGGCATGATTTGCTCATTGGTTTGAACTCTGGTGATGGTAAAGAAGTCTTTGCTAAAATTTAACTTTTCATTTTGTGAGGAAAATTTAAGCATTATGAATTTATTGTTCCTGTTTGTATTATTGTAGTCTACTCAGTGTCATTGAGACAGCAATTACAGGATGTTGGTAAAAAGCCTGTTGGGGCCCAGCATTACAACAAAGATGGTTCTGTCAATAACAGGCAAGATTTAATTACCCAATCCATTGTAATGTTTTAATTGTGAGTGTTAACTTTTCTCAGAATTATTGCATGGCTTAATTTGCTAGTCCTAGTAATGACATACAGTTTTGAATTTTGATTGCCATGTATGTTAATACACACAATATCATTTTATCTTTAGAAATTCCAGTATGTTGATATAGCATTTAGTGTCAGTTTTTGAAGAATATATTATCAGAAACAAAAGAGCTGTTAATGTTATGTGCAGATGGTCCAACTTTGGTAATGGTAATTTATATGCGTTGACTGTCACTCAGCAATCAAAATGAGTAAGTTGTAGGTCTTGCTAATTGCTAATGAGTGTTCTAAAGACTCCGGTTAAGGAATACTTGATGCTCCTGTTAAATGCTTTCAATTACTTAAAACAGTAAGTATTAAATATTTTGTGATTTTGATATAATAAATGCTTATTTTATTTTTTTCATTTAATACTTCCTAGTTTTGTTTTCCGTATGGTACTCATTAGTATTTACAATCTAGGAAGCACTGACACGTCTGTAGAATAACATGCTGGTGTGTCATACACTTTTCGGACACAACATTTGTTGGACACGCCTTTGTCACGTGTCGGATACCCCTTAATCTTGTCGCAATTAAAAAACATTTTTTTTTTTTGCTCATACACCTCTTCGACACAGCTAGTACACCTCTCTGACCCGGCTCGAGCACAAGTCAAGAGAGTGAGTCGATACCTATTCTTGGCTAAATGTGTTGGAGTCGGTGCTTCATAGTTTATTATAGATTATTTATTGTTCATGTTGTGGTGGCTGCCAATAATGCTGTTGTGTATTACGTTGTGTATATGCTCATTATCAGTTATTTATCCCAGTGCTTCACAATTGAGCCCATTTCAAGAGTAGATATTTGGTCATGATATAGATGGACTATTTTTTTTTAATAATTTTCTTCCAAACCTTTTCTGTTTCCTATGGATTCCTTTCGGACAGTAGCCTGAAAGCTAGGAAGGACATTATTTCAGTTTGGGAAAACTTGTTGAGATGTGAATAGTTTTTTAGTTTGAATGTCTTGGGATACATGTTGACATGGTATTTCTTTGCTATGTGAATGAAGGTTTGATATAACCATGAGCCCATGACACAGCTACCATATCATTTAATGTGGGTGGAATATTGTTTATCAAATTCTAGTTTCATTGATGTGTATATTCCATTATGTATAAATTCAAACATAGTGGTTGAGCAAACTTCTAAATCCTTTATGTATGATATATTTTAAAATATGGGAATTTCATTATCTGATTCTGTTCATCTCTGTTCTGTTGATTTCTATAAGAAAGAATTGTAAGTTATAAATATTAACATTGATTATGAATTGGCATTTTTTATGAAAATGATATTGCTTGTTGAGGAGTTATCCTTTTTAGATTATGCGATCTCTTATGGATAGGGGTGCCAATCAAATCCAGCAGCTTGGTTGGCCCAAAAAGAGCTCAGAATTGAGCCAAACATGAGCACATGGTGTTCCCAGTCAGTGGAAAAATTAGTTTAATTGTATGAAAGAATATTGCTTGTTTCTCTCAAGTGTATTAAGTAAAATATGTTTATGTTGATACGTAGTTTACTTCAGTGGTTATAATTCTTGTCATTTAGTATTCTCTGAATTGTTAATTGTGATTAGAATTGTTCAGCTTACATTCTATAACTTTAATGTATTGGAATGTCAAAGACAATGATTGGAACCTATCTTAATTGATGTATTTTGAATTCAACAGTCGTTGTACTTGTATTGCTTGGGTGCCTGGAGGCGATGGTTCTTTCGTTGTTTCTCATGCTGATGGGAATTTGTACGTATACGAAAAGGCAAGTCTCAATCATCAAGAGAGAAACTTATTTTATGGTTCATTTATGATGATCTTTCTTATGATGAGTTAAGTAGATTTTTACCTTTTTCTTTCTTATTTCAGAACAAAGATGGCGCTGGTGATTCTTCTTTCCCAGTTGTAAAGGATCAAACTCAGTTTTTGGTTGCCCACGCACGTTACAGTAAGGTAATGAATTTGATGGCCTTTTGATTTCTTGACAACTTATTGATATTCTACTTCTATTTTACCTTTTTCTTTCTTTTGGCCTATCTATTTTAAATTTATTGTAGTTAAATTCGGTTTATATCACTTACTAGTAATGATTGCTTAGTTTTTGTAGAATTTTGCAGCTTTCTCACTGAACACTTGATTGACTGCACAATTAATACATCCAAGGCGTAATTAGTTTTTGGATGAAATGATGAATTCTACAATTGGTACTTTTGAGAATATTTTGTGTTACTATATCTATAATTTTCTTTTTTAAAAAAAAAAGAAATATTGGTATTTGCAGAGTAATCCTATAGCGAGATGGCATATATGCCAGGGTTCAATTAATAGTATTTCTTTCTCGATGGATGGGGCATTCTTAGCAACTGTTGGGCGAGATGGTATATTTTTAATCCAATTCCATCCTCACTGTGTGTTATATCTACTTATTTTCATATTCTTTCAAAGATAACATCTCAAATTATTTTACTTGCTGCATCCAGGTTATTTACGAGTGTTTGATTACTCAAAAGAACAACTTATATGTGGGGGGAAAAGTTATTATGGTGCTTTGTTATGTTGTGCTTGGAGGTTAGTCTTGTTTGGTTCTAGTCAATTAATTAATGAAATCGGCATTTATGGATCCGTTTCCTTTTTCCCTAGTTCACCTCTTACTCTAGAGCTTATATAAAATAATATGTATTCTTACTCTAGCTTGTGATTCTTCTGTTTTTGGTTAATTAATACTTTGAGGATACAATTTCACAATCATAACTCTGCTTTAACAGCATGGATGGAAAATATATTTTGACGGGAGGGGAAGATGATTTAGTTCAAGTTTGGAGCATGGAAGATCGCAAGGTTGTGGCATGGGGTGAGGGACATAACTCATGGGTAAGTTGCGTGTTAATTTTTTGTCATGTGCTTGTAGCAAACTTTGCTACCATAGGACTGATTTAGTTTGTGTCAAATGCTGTGATCAGGTCAGTGGAGTTGCTTTCGATTCATATTGGTCATCTCCAAATTTAAATGACAATGGAGAGACTATTATGTATCGTTTTGGTTCTGTTGGTCAGGTACTCCGAAAAATGTTTCATTATAATTTTACTTTTTCTTTGTGTAGCTTTTCAGCCTATGTAAAACTCATCAGTATACCTAACATGGATGGATCTTTCTGTAGCTTTTACTCTGCTTAAAATTTTCCACATGATTTTTCCCTGTTGGCCTGTGATATAATTGACAATTTTGAAATAAAGTTTTGTGGGTGTGCTTGCCTAGAAATTTGCTGATTGCTAGATGGTTTTGGTTTCAAATGCTTAGATAGAGTGGCACTGGTGTAATTTTCAGATTCAGTCATGGTTTTCAATTATTGGATCTGGGACTCGTTTCTAACAATTTAGTAGATACTAGCATATGAACAACATACTTAGTTAAAAGCTACTGTGAAAGCTGAAGCAAAAAATATTTTACATAGTAATTGAGTACAACAGTTTAGCGGCTTTCAGTTTCATACGATGAAGATAGGCATTTATAATTTCTCAGCATCTGTCAAAATCAAAAGTTCACGTAAAACATATGTTGCAGAATGTTGGGTAAGAAGATAGCACAACTAATATTTATTTTGAAACATGTTAGTATTATTTATGAAACTGATATGAATGTTAGACAATTGACTCCACTCATCCCCTAGGGAGCAAGGTAAACTGTTGTCTGTGGCTTCGTTTAGAATGTCAGGTGATGAATTTTTTTTTTTAAAAAAATATGGTTGTAATTGGTAAGGTTTTTGACTAAAATTTCTCAACCGTTTGTCTATGGATGTTTTTGCCTTCCAAGCTCTTATGTTTGGTCAAGTTTTTGAACTAAGAAATTTTGGTGATCAGGACACACAATTGCTTCTATGGGACCTGGAAATGGATGAGATTGTAGTGCCCTTGAGACGGCCACCTGGTGGATCCCCGACTTACAGTACTGGAAGTCAGTCATCGCACTGGGACAATGTTGTCCCATTAGGTACCTTGCAACCTGCTCCGAGTATGCGGGATGTTCCAAAAATCTCACCATTGGTTGCTCACCGTGTGCATACTGAACCACTCTCTGGCTTGATATTTACCCAGGAATCTGTGCTTACTTCCTGCCGGGAGGGGCATATTAAAATCTGGATGAGGCCAGGGGTTGCTGAGAGCCAATCTAGCACCTCTGAAAACTTGTTAGCTACCAATCTCAAGGAGAAGCCTTCACTTTCAAGCAAGATCAGCAGCAATTCTAGCTACAAGCAATGATTAAATCTTAATCTAAAGGGAATTTTAAGCAATTTTTTTATATGGTTTGTTTATCTTTTATCCAGTTGGTTTCCTAGTTTTAACATAGTGATTCAAGTAAAGATGAAACAACTGGTCTATTGTATATTCAGTTATTCACGGATGAGCATGCCATTGATGGCACTGAGGATGGGAGAGAGAGTTCTCTCCGGCTGCCTGCTGTAATTATAAAACGGCTGTTATTAGGATATCTGATTAGTGATTACAGGAATAATGTGAAAATTGGTCCTTGGAGATCGGTACTTTTGAAGTTCATACATACAAGCCATTATTTATTGTGTTGGCATTTAATTTTGTGGCTTTACATATTACTTCATCAACGTGAATTGCATGAAGCTGAGGAGTGCCGTGTCGTGTGCTGAGACTTCGGTATTCTTGAGACTAGGCTAATATTCGAATTGATGTGTGTGTGAAGCTCAATATGTGATAAATTTATTGTTTGCCACTAATGGGAATTAAAAATTGAAAGTTTTTGGTTGCATTGCGAGTGAAATTAGAGAGAAAAGAAAGACAAGTGAGAAATAGATAAGAATAGAAATAAAAGAAATGTGGTAGAGAAGATGTATTTATGAGAAGAAAAAAGAGGTGAAATTTTTTATTTTTGTTAGCTTATTCAATTGGAAGTGTGGGTGGAAATAAATAAATAAATTTAATTAATTAATTTAGAATTAATATATTTAATTAAAGAGACTTTGGACATGAAGTGCAAAATTAATGATACAGAATTGAAAATTAAATATTTAGAGTTTCATAAAATTAAGCAGGGATAACTATTTGGGCGTTCAATTTTAATCATGATTTATTTTATTAGTAGTTACTAAATTTACTTTTTCAACGTTTCCCCTTGCTTATCCAAACGATGTCAAATTCTGAAATAAGGGATGGAGTTGGGGTGTATTATGACAGCGACTAACAAGTTCATGAAAAATACGATGGCGAACCAACAATAAAAAATCATTAAACAGTACCATATCCTGTTTTGTTGCCATCATTAACTATTTTGGTTGTATAGCATAGAAGATAACATATAGAGAAGGCAATGTGTGAAACCAAAATAGACATCACATATCACATATGTATTCATCTCCTCAACCATCTTTATTGTACAAAATCCTTTGTGTTCCCCTAAAATTGTACAAAAACCACCTTTCTCTATCTTTTCACCTACAGGATTTGCTCAGAAGTTTCTTGGCCTCACAGTTACAACTGGCTTCGAGTCAGCGATCTCAACTCTCAAGGAATGTGATACTTGTGTATTCTCGCCAGTACCACGGAGTCAAAAAAGGGTGTAATGTGCTTAAATTAACTAGTCCATACATTATATTTTTATGTACAGCTAAACACAATCAATATCAAAGTATATTCTACATCAGCTCACATGCACTGCAGTGTCTCTCACATTATTTTCATGATGTTGAGAATCGGTCAAAGCTTGGTGAGTGGTGGCAGATGAATATGATTAATGAGGCAGCACCACCTCTTGGGAACCAAGCCATCGTCTTCTCCACTTCAAAAACTCAATAAGAATATAAGCTCCACACATCACAGCTCCAAACCCAGTAAATGTAGCAAGTAGGATGGATAGAACGGCTTGCTTATTAAGCTGTTGTGCCACCAAGTATCAAAATAATTTACATCAGAGATGGAAAATTTGACATTTTTTTTGTCAATGCAATTTGAAACCCACTAAAATATTTACCGACTTTATCTTCATCAAAGAACCTGCTTGGTCACTTTTAGCGAGATTTTTCTTCCCAACTACGTATTTTCTATCCCCAAGATTTAAACCTAAGACTATTAGAAATTGATTGTTTGAGTCCAATTTCACTAGAACCTAACATAATGTTTGGTTTACATTTAACTAATTAGCATTAAGCTTACTGACCATGCTTCTATGCCTTCAACAAAGTTTTGCAAATATCATTTGTTTTTATGGCCTAAACTTTGAATGCAACATGTCCACTTAGGCTAGAGGAGTTAACAGAGAAAGGGGGTGAAGGGGGAAAAACACACAATATTTCCTTACCAGTGAATAGAAAAGACGTCCAGCCAGAACCACCACAACAAACTGGGCAATTGCATAAACCCAAACATGTTCACACGTCACTAAGAACAAATTTAGGGAAATCAGCGCAATACCAAAGGAAGAATTTAAATGTCTAGTGTTGTCTAAAATTAAAGAAAGTACGTCCTACCCATAATTGTGGATGTCATGCTTGCAAGTAGACCTAGTATACATGAAAAAGGGAGAGATATGGCAACGGCACCAGATCCCATACTTGAAACCTGCCCAACAATGATATCATCATTAGGAATTCATATACACCAAAGGGAACATTATCCAAGAAAATTAATACTTACAAGTAGCTGCTCAAGAAAACAAAAGTATGCCAGCATGTTGATGATCACAAGAATGGGAACATTTTGCCAAACCCTGTGAAAGTTCTATAAATCATTATTAAATGATATAGAAGTATTTTTAGATAATGAATACTTAAGGAAAACATTGGTTTCTCCTTGCCTGTATTGTTGGCTTCTACTCCTTGTCAAGTAAAGTGTCTGGCCATTTAGAACTCGTAGAAGAGTGACAGGTAGGTTCTGAACTTCCTGCTTGCACACATCGCATGTTCTGTTGCCTTTAATGCTAAACCATTTAACAGCACATTCTTGGTGTGCCAGTGCAAGTTCACCTTTGCAGCTGCACTCCATTTTAAGGGTATCAGAACCTTCTCCTAATTCTATCAAACAAATTCTGCAGACGGCTTCTTCTTCAGGAATATCTTCCCCATCCTCATTTTCGACTGAACAAGAATATTCATGAGCACAAGATGGTTATTGATAAAGCTTAATCTGGATGCCCAACTCCAAGCCAATAACTGATATTTTCACATGCGGAAAATGAAAGCTCAACAAGAATGAATAAAGGTTATTTGGGTTGACTTTAATTTTAGACAAGGGAACATATTAGTTCCTAACGGTTAGCTCAATGTCTCCTAAAAAAACTTAGTTTAGTAATCTATAATGCAGAATAACGAAAAATCAAATACTAATTCCATATGAAGAAAGCATATTATATTACGTGGGTTAATCAATGTCATGAGAATATTAGAAACTTTGAATAACCAACCGATTGTATAACCAACAAAATTCACGCTGAGCAGCATATAGTTTTAGTCAAGACAAGAAATACATTGTTGAAAGTTTAGAGTTAATACAACCTTTTATTTTGGCTTCGCGAAGAAGTTATGACTTACTATTACCTTTGGTAGAACTTCATGTTGGGTACTAGAGTAAAAAATAACCTCTCACAGCTAAAATTAGAATAGAAAAAAATGCAGGAATTGATACACAATTTTTTAATGTAGAAAACCCTTAACTGATAAAGAAAAAATCACAGACAAGATTAGAGAAATATTTTCACCAAGTGGAAGAAATTGCAACCTCTTTAAATACAGGGAGAGAACAAATATACACTCTTTATTGTATTAGGAGAATATATTTAGAGAAATCTTATAAATCTTTCCCTAAGATAGTAAAATGGAATGCTAGAGTTGTTACGAAATGCACAAACTCGTAATTGGAAATTGTAGGAAAACATTTGAGTTTAGGTATTTAATGTTTTTGAGAATTGGTTCACCTCCAACCAATTTATAAAGGCCTAGCATACATAGAGGTAGATTTTTCATTCATCCCTTTTTGACTTTTATGCCACAAAAGTGGCTTTACGGTTTGAGGTTTCACACTTTATTACACAAGCAAGAAAAAGAGAGTTACTGGTGTCGTCAGGTGGAGATTTCGTAGATGTTGTGGCAATACTCCTTGCCAACCGTGGTGTGGTAGGAACAATACGAAACATGGCACCTACGTATGTGTTGCCATCTTCGGTAAGCACAGGAACTGAATGGGAACGATGCATCGGTAACTGCTGTCCTTTTTTCTATAAAAGGAGGAAAGAATGAATCAGATGAAAGTGGATAAAAATTATCTTGGAGACATCAAATATCCATATTCAATTATGATTTGGAAATCCATAGAAGGACATAGAAATATCATTTGCTTTTTAAGATCAGCATAGCAAACTATAGATAGTATTACAGATGTTAGTGTAACATGCATAAAAAGGTATGAAAGGTTGCATGGGCTGGAATTAAAGAATGCATCTGATGAAGAAAGCAATTTTTAGTGAATTGGAATCTATGATTTTAAGTAAGAGTTTTATTTTGATCCACTGCCACCGTTTTCCACCAACATTCAATCGCATGCTGTCATATTATTAAATCAGTGTGATTTCTCAGGTAATTGTAATCACAGCCAAACTCTCCAATAATGTGTCAACATATTATTAGATGCCAGTGCAGAAAAGAAAAGTTTTATCCTAATGGTATATCAAAATTAATATGTTTAACACATAGGTACCGAATTTGTGTATTTGAAACTGACTATTATACTATTATACAGAACTTAATGCCAAACTCCTCCCAATAGAATAAATGGATGATCAACAGAGGCAAGCGGATTGGCTGACTCAACTTTACCACAAGCAAAATGAAGTTATCATTGAAATCGATATGTTAAAAGGTGTGCAGCAGTGCAGGTGTTAATGCAATGCTCAGTGAGCTTGATCTGTTAAGCATTAAAATTGCTGTCAATTATAAAAATAAAAAAATGTTATGATACACTTGACAGATTTGAACTGAAGAGATGTTAGGTGCATGTTACATGAATTCTGAAATAGTAGGATAGTAAGCAGACTTTTGAAACTGATGATGCAGAGGAAACCAATGCTGAAAGAACCATATCTATAGTAACAAACTAACAATACAACATCTGTTTTACTGGTTCATATTTGGATACTTTATTGGCCGCCTTCACAAACAAATTTTGGAATAGAAGCTAGATGCATGTCAAAAAACAAGAAAAAAAAAATGATAGTGTGAGAGTGAAATCAAGATTTCTAATAAAGCCAACATCTAGCAATATGTATGTTTATTGTAAATAATACACGTGTTACACACAATTTCATCAGTAAAAAGCTATACAAAGCATGGTTAGAAGCATCCCCAGTTAAAAATGGCTTTTTCCAGAATGATTTTCCACATTATTGTCAATGACAATTTATTTTAAATAGCTAAATGTGATCATTACAGTGCAACCATAGTATAAGTTGCAAAGACACTCACAACATGTTTTGCTGGATAGGAAATGTTCCCTCCATGCTCAGACTCCTGATTTGACTGAGCAATTGGAGTGACAGGTAAGGATGATATTTTCTTCCCATTAGGTGATGATGTTCTTGAAATGATAGGATCTTGCAGTGGCTCTGGGGGTGAACCTTCAAGTGCTGGGATGGATGCCTCTTCCACATCTGAACTAGAGTTGTGAAATTTAAAACTGAGATTGGGAATAAGAGTTTTAGTAGTTGATTCATTTTTGGTTGACGAAGGAACTTGGAACTCATTTATTTGGCATCTAAGAGATGGAGTTGGAGGTTTGTTTGTTCTAAAATATTCCTCTCTTGTTTCATCTAGCGTTCTTGTGGGTATCTCCAAGGTAAGGCTTTTCCTTCTCCCATGTGTATGCTTACTAGGGAGTTCCTCAGTTATTTCGGATGGCTCTACATCCTACACGTCAAGAAGCCAAAATGAACTTTCATTAAAAATATAGGAGAAACATTACTCACCAAGCTGCAAAATAGTAAATCTCAAAGTTATACACACATATTTTCGCAACCAAACATAGTTTTCCACATTTTTATGTATATTCTATAAGTATAGAAGAGACATGCTAAGTTGCTAACTGCTAAGAAGGTAGGCGTTAACATGATGTGGCTTTATGCAAGAGTTTTTCTATCTCGTGTATTCCGAACTGATCACTGCTTATGTGACAGAGGGATATGTTGACAGAAACATACAAGTCACCAATGAATTGCTATTCAATATAACTACAGATGTTTTTACTAATTTAGTTTGACGTAGTAACAGACACTACAAAATCATGAAAATCTTCAGAAGACAATATTGTCTATGCTTGATGAGTAATTGGATGCTTTGATTGGCCAAAATTTTCAGCCTGAGCTAGTTCTGAAATTCCTTTTACTTCCACAAATTCAATGAAAAAACTCCTAAGAAACAATATCTGCTTGGCCAAATGACGCAGCTTTGTGTACAGCTAAAATTAGATATAGAGAAGACAAAAGCAAAATCATTCGTTAGAAACAGTGGAGATGATGATGATTGATCAGTGTACAAAGGTATGAACTGATAAATACTCATGTGAATTCTAGTAAAAACAACTAATGTTCTAGAAGTTTTTAGTTTGAACACTAAAAACTATTGAAAGAACATATATGATGAAGAAAGTGTTAGCTTAGCCTTAGAGTAAAACAAAGAAAATTAAAAATAGGCAACTGAAGGAAGTGGAGAACATAATAGTAAAATAGTACCTTTTGAATTGGGTTATGAGCTCTACTAGAACTAGAAGTGCCATGGTCATTAATCTTGGGAAAGTGATGTGCTTCAGTGGCCATATATGAAGGGGTTCAGCGCAAAACCCACAAAGAGTTTGAGCTGACAGTATTTTGCAGAAAAGAATGGCGAAATCTTGCTGCGATCATTGGAGCAGGAAAGAAGCATAAAGGGAATTTGGAAAAAGGAGAGAAGACAAGTGGCATAAAAAGCTTCAAGCATACATGTTTCAGCTTTTCTGGTTTTTTAAGGTGTGGCACAAAAGTAAAAAGTTAAGTGAGACTGATGCTAACTAACTTCACTCTTTATTTCATGAGTTTAATGATTATGCCGGTGTAAAAAATATTCTTCTTTAATTATAAATTATTATTTGAATTATTTTAAAATAATTATTTTTATATTCAATACATAATTTTTCTTCTTCTTATTTTATAGCATTTCCAGAAAAAAAATTCTTATATCTACACAATGTTATGATTGATAAAATTAGTTAAAAAATTACAAGTTATAAACTATAAGTCGAAGAGTTAGAATAAATTAGTTTATTTAAATAAAAGTGTTTGTTAAGATTAATTGATAAGTTAATCGGAAAATGTTAAAAGACATAAAATGATATGTTTAATATTTTTTATATTTTTAATAATTTATCATCTTAAAAAATAGACTTAAATATGTTTATAGTCTTTTAAATTTTGGTAATTATTTTTTTAGTCTTTTAAAAAATAATTTACTTTTTAGTCCCTCAAATTTTGAAAAGTTACTTTTAATTCCTCTTTCGTCAAAATTAATTTTTAATTATTTTGAAAAACAATTTTTGACAATTTTAAACACCAAAATATTTGACTTCTACGGCTTGGTGACTGTTTTTTTACACATTCTACTGGTTTTTTACATTAACAAATCGTCACAAATTGTGATATTATTAACACAAAGAATGAGAGTGACTAAAAATAGCTTTTCAAATGAGAAACTAATAAAAAAAAATTCTTTTTGAAGGACTAAAAACATAGTAACCAAATTTAAAGGATTAAAAATATATTTAATCCTAAAAAGTATTACAATAATTTTATATTATAAATGAATAGTAAAATTTTGGTGATTTTACTCATATTGTTTAAAATTAAATTTTAATAAATTAATATTGTTCTAAATCAAAATTTTCATTTTAAAAAAAAAGATATAAATAAATTAAATAAACTCATATTTCTTAAAATCAATTTTTTTAATATTTAATTTTTATTAATAGTATTATTTTAAAACAAAAAAAATAAAAAATGTATTTTCTTTATAAATTTGATTTTTTATCAACCTTTTTTTAGTGACCAAATGTTTTGAATAAAAACAAACAAAGTAATAA
>PYAF01005492.1:1114891-1136719 GCA_007407185.1 Glycine tomentella
TTGAAAATAATCTTATATCATAATATAAATTATTTATCATAAATATAAAATATAATTTATATATTATAAATTTTTGTAATATGAAATAAATATTTATCATGTACATTGCACAAATTAAAATAGTAATAACTAGAAAGAAGTAATAAGATGAAAAATGTTTTTGTCCAATTATATTCATTTAATGTCATAATTTGCAATTCCTTAATTATTGAGGACTTGTATTTCTACCAAAATAATAATATATGCATTCTTCTTACTTCTACAGTATTTACAAAGAATGATTGAATTTTTAATTGGTACTTATTTTAAAAGTAGAAAAATTAACTAGTTTGGTCTGACATTTAAACTTCAATAATAATATTTTGATTCCTAGTTTTGGCTTGTTTTGACTGTAACCAGTGGCTATTGGCTATAGAATTGATTAATAATATAGGAAGCAATTAAAATAAAATAAAATAAAAGTGAAAGGTGAAAAGTGCATGAGTGAAAAGTGAGTATGATTGAAACAGAAGTGAAACTTCCAGGTGTTGACACGTAAAGGAGATGACGATGATGCGCCTTCACAATCACATCAGATATCGCAACTTCACTGGCTTGGCATTTGCGGCATCGTTGTGTCCTTTTATATCAAAATGGGTGGGGGCCGGTTCAAACCGCGCAGAAGAGGAAGGAGGGTTCAGACCTAGACAAGGTTTCCGTCCCGGCATTTCTGGTTCTCGAGGTTGAGCGTGTCCTTAAGCCACGTGGCGTTGGTGCCTTCCTTGTAGGCACCACAAGTTCTCACCCCAATGATTTGATAAGAGCAGCCACACCTGTATCCTCGTTATTAAGGTCTTCCAATGTTGCGCATGTTGGTTCTGTCAACGACCATAACCTTGTTGTTTTCAAGAAACGAATCGAAACCGCTACCTCGTTTTATCAACATGGTTTACCCGCTGATTGTCCCAGTGTCACCTTCACCAAACCCCTCATAGAGTTATGGAGCCTCTCGTGAGTGAGAAACAACCACCACCACCGATTGAGTTTCACAAGAGGAATATTCCCTATTTGCCTAAGTTTGTGGATGTTTCCACTAGGAAGAGGTTGGTGTATATTGACATTGGGGTAAGGGAGCTTCTTGATGCCAATGTTAGTGATTGTTGGTTCCTAGCATCGTACCCCATTGATCAGATGGATTTCAATGTTTATTTTGTTCACTACTACACTTTGATTATGTTGTCATATGTGAAGCGACCTGGTATTACCTTTGTTTACCACCCTGGCTTGGCTGGTATTGATAAGGTCAATGCTAAGCTGGGTAGTGATGATGATGATGATGACGTGGATCCTTAACTTGGGGAGGAGGAGAAGTTTGGTTTCCCTGCGTGGTTCAAAGAAACTGTGCAATATGCTGATTTTGTGGTCCTCAAGATGAACGCAGGAAGTGTTAAGCTCAAGTTCCTCTCGGACATATTTTAAAGAAAAAAAAATAATAATATACTCAATTTATTGAACTATCTTCTATTCGATGTATTCTTTTCATTGAGATCGAAACCCAATCACAATGTAATTTTCTTGTTTCTGATGAATGGACTTTTTCAATTCTTTTAGGTTTCTTTTCTACTCCGAGTAGGGTTTGTTGATGAGCTGTTTCTCAAGTGTCCCGAGAGGAGGGGAGGGGATGAGAAAAGTGTAACCAGCAAGGAAAGTTGCATGGATATTTACAAGGGTCTCCGAAGCAATGGTGTCTATGTGCATCAATGGTGGGGAGACTTAATTGCATTGAACCTTTGATGATTATTGTGGTGTTAGAGACACTGTGTATGTACAAGTTTCTCTTTTGTTCAATGTATTTGGACTATATAGTCCAACTATGTCTCTGTTTTGTGTTTGTTGTCTGTGAAAGTGTGTAGGATGCTATGAACATCCGAGTGCTTTATGGTTGGGCGCTTAATACTAAAATAAACAACCACTAATCTGTGATGATTCGTGGTTTGTTGTGTTTTGTTGGTTTTCTACTTTTGTTTTTCTTTTTTGTTGTTTTTTTTTTATTGGTTTTGGGTTATAATGGCGAGTAGGAATTGGCAGACAAAGCATAAAGTTATAATAAATTTCATAAAGAACGAATCATTTTTTTTTTAGATCGGATCAAGGATTATGCCATACTTGATCCATCGTTGCCATACCACTAAAAATAATATAAAATCAGCAACTCTTTAATTCACTGTATTTTGTTTAAAAATTTGAAGCATTGCTATATTTAATGAAACGAGGGATGGTGTTTAGACATTCATAATTTACAGACACCCATAGAAAATTGTTATGAAAAATCTTCATTTTCAATGTGGCGGTGTGGTTTATGCTTCACCCAATGTTCAGTTTTCTTTCTATAATTATTGATCGCGGGTCTGAAAGCAACGTTGAAAGACACAGTAGTATGGGTCAATTGGATCAACTCTCAAGTATCAATTACGTCAGTACGGTGTATTCACTGTATTGTACTATTATGAACAGGTACTAGGTGGTCAATTATAAAATTAGATTCGGTCATAAATTTATGATTGAGAGTAATTATAAAATTTAAGTTCAAACTCTTCGATAATATAATAATATGCTACTCTTCGATGAAACATAATTAACGTTTTCCAATAAATAACTTGGCCAAACCAAATTTTTGCTGCGGTAAAGAAACTGAGAAAGTAGCATGTGGCCATTGCCGTGGCCAATTTCAGTTTGATGTTTGAAACAACTCACTTTTAAAAATAAAAATAAATAATCTAGATTGTTAATAAAAAGTCAACATTTAATATTACATATACATACACAACAAATTATAAATATATTAAATATCAATTATTAATTTTCTTATTAACAATAAAAACATTATTTGTGATACACTAGCAAGTTAATCATTTGCTTTTTCTGTACTTTGGTGGAATTATAAATGTCTTTGAAGTTGATGAGAAGGAGGAATCCTTTATTTGGTTGGGTACTAAATTTCAGCAAGCGACTAATCCATGATTTGAAAATGGCTTAAAATTAAATAGGTGTTCCTGTTAGGAAACCATCAGTTTGGTTACAGAAAATAGGAATAATTTCCACTTACAGATATCAGAACCACAGAATCAGCATTCCCACACAAAAAGAAAACAAATAAAGGACCCCATTTAGTTCCCTTAACCGTGGTATGCCTAACACACCCATTTTATCCGTACTATATAGGATTCAAGACTTTTCCATATTACAGCATGGCAAAATATTAGTTACAAACCAACCCTTCTATCAAAGTTAAAAAAGAAAATGCCATCATACCAAGAGAAAATGTATTTAATTAATCATATAGAATGGAAGCCATTTATAAGCACAAACAAACAAACAATCTAATTGGAGGCATTGTCTTGTACAAATTATGTGCAATGCCAGCCTGTCGTTCATGTTGAATAGCAAGTCCTATATATATATAAATTACATTTTCTTTTGTTTTTCTGATTATTGGAAAATACAGAAAAGTAAGGTGACACCATGAAAAGAAGACACGGAGAAATGTTAAAGTATTACAGTTGGGGTGTACATGAAGCTTGATGAATTAACAGTGTATCTTCAATGTATCTTCCTCACTCCTCAGACCCAACCTTTATCTCCAAAAGCCTCTCAATTGGTTGCCTGCAAATTGGGCATCTATTCGTCTGGAACCTCAAAACCTTTGCACATCCGCTACACATACACTGCAAATACAAAATGAATCCAGCCAACGTATATCAAGGACTCAAGTAGCAAAAAAATAAGTTTTTAATAGTTAAAATTAGGCTAAATGATCATGAGTTTGCAAAGAGACTAAGACCAAAAGGTGACAAACTAATAAATTACAAGCTGAAGAAATAGAAAACGGTTTGAAAAAAGATATTCAATAAAAGATTGGTTATGATATTGATGACTACCATCACATCAGCATCGTTCTATCAACTAATCAAAGAAAAATTCATTCAAAAAGGGAAGCTGCAAATACCATATGCCGGCAGGGATGGACAATTGTATCTCGAGGCTCTGACAAGCAAATGACACATTCTTTTCCTTGGTCATTCTCATCTAAGTCACTCTCCGTCGAATTTCCAATACCATATATCTCCTGCAGCTCATACCTCATTCCATTCACCCACAAGATTTGCTTAGCAACTTTCACTGGGAACTCTCCTTTCTCCTTCTCAAACACTGCTTGCGTTATCTGAGAGTTTGTGTTACCAGAGGTTGGAGATCTATCTGACTCATCATGATTACCAGGGGATGCATCTGCCTTCACTGATGCATCTGCCTTTACAGCTAGAGGGTAGACATTCACGTCACCCACTTTCAATAACTCAGACTCCTCAAACACTGAAAAATCAATACCAGTTCCAGCTGCTTGTCTAAACTTCTGGCCAAGACCTTGCTCGAAATGCACAGTCACCGGTGCAAGATGGTTTTCCTTCATTGGTGTGAGGATGCAACCTTCACCTTCTTTTGCAAAGAAATATATGGCGATGCTGTCAATCAGATAAAAAGAAACAACACAACCTTTAGAACAAGTAAATGAAGAATTGTAGTACAAAATGTTCACATTCATAACCATCATCAGGATTCGATGACAACCCTCACACGCACAAGTCACAAATGCACATTAGCATTTAAAAGCATTAAAAATTTAAACATCTAGCTAAATGTATACCCATTAAGCTGCTTACAATGTTCCAAATCCAAATACAGGAATCAAAGTACTTACAATTACTGACAGTGACTTAGTGGCATTTTCACAAGTTTAAAATTAAAACAGTTTCTTATGCAACATTAGTAAAAACTAAGAAGCATAAGGAAACACTCACTGACTCAACTACTTAGACACCTAACAGAGAAAAATAGGTACTGTTTCTATTTATACCTCGAAATATAGGTCACATTTTATAGCCACTGCCATAATTTTGGAGCTGCAATAAATGGAAGTAGAACCAAGTCTACCATTTATTCTATCTTCAAAACATCAAAATTAGAACTCCAATTTGAATATAAGGATAGAAAAGGACAAAAACCTAAACAGTCAAACTGTTGGGGAGCTACCACCTCCTCCTTTGACATGGCTTCATTCCATTCTTGAACAAAAGTCAAAATTAAAATAACACAAATAACAAAAACTCTGACTCTGGTTTGACAGAAATAACAGCTTAAAGTTATAGAAGGAAACTACATGATTGTTAAGCTAATGTCCAGACAAAAAGAACCTTGGCTTTCAAACTGACCAACATTATTGGCAAATGGTAACTATATTGCTGAACATACAATTATTTCTCAACTTCTTTTAACCATCTTTAAAAGGGTAGGCATAACTTGCAAAAGACAACAAGCTCATGAACCCCAAACCCCACCCAACCTCCCCAAAAAGGACAGGATTAGAAAGCCACTCTGAAGAATACATTTAAATGAGAAGTAAACAAACAGCTTCTTTTATTCTTCCTGATATAACGGTGGCATTGAGGTTTGAGCATATAACCTCATGAAAATTACCCAAACCTTTTACCACCAACCCAATCCTAGTGGCTAGAAACATAGTTTATATATGCAATATAGTCAAATGAAGAGTTTTAATATGCCACTTGTAATTTACATTTTGTATTGATCTTCTATCAAGCTAAACATGTCTTATGTTTAGTTTGATCTTAATGAAATTCAGTTTAGCTTCTTCAAACTATATATATATATATATATATATATATATATATATATATATATAATCAAATGAAGATATACCATCACTCTGGCAATCAATAGCAGTAAGAGATTTTTGATGTTCCAATTGATTCTCCATATTGTCAAAGGTAATTGAACCCTAGAAAGTAGAAACACAAAGATTGATTCACCTCTTCGTGCAACATAAACCGCACACAGATAGCAACTTATTACAAAGAACAAAGATCCTCAATTGAATTCAGGCAAGCCCTTAATTCCACAATTCACACGACAAAAACACATTAAACAATCACAACACGTATATTAGCGAAATTACAAGAAAGCATACCTCCCAGAAACCGTGGCATCGAAGGAAAACGAAACGAGGAAGTGGCCAGAATTTTGTTCATCGGGTTCAAGCCTAAGGGTCTCTTTCCTGATATTGACATCGTTCTTTATGGTAACGGCTTTCTGATGCTCAACGAAAGGTGCAGGGTTAGGCATCATGGGCCCACAAGGGTAACGCCCCTGAATCCACGCCGGGTCCATGTGTGGATGATGATGTTGATGTTGATGTTGATGATGATGAGGATGATGAGGCATGGGAGGTGGCACCGAAGGATAGTAACCAGGGTAATGGTACTGCGGGTAATGCAGGGGAGCGTTCGGGTACGGTGAAGCAGCACCATGGTACACGAATGGATTCGCGACGATCTCAGGCTGCGGCGTCACCGGCGGAGGCGGCGGAGGGTGACTCCGCCGTGAAGCCCCGCTGTGTCGGCGACGGGGATTGCCGCCGCCGCCGCTTGAGATGTTGCCCATGAAAAGGAGAGAAAATACCAAAGCGAAGCCCTAATTTTAACGATTATGGGTTTCGGTGTTTTTTTTTTTCTGGGGAATTGAATTGAATTGGTTGGAATTGATTTGATTCTCCGTGCAGCTCCGGTGGTTGTGGTGGTGGTTGTTATTTTGTTTTGCACCTTTTGCTTCCCTTGAAGAAAAATTAAAACTATGAAAGTAAAGTTTATATTAAAAAAAAAAAAAAAAAAGAGGGAAGAGAATGAAACCAAGGCTGAACCGAAAAGTTAAGAGCCGAAAGGGTGTTATGAAGAGTAAGAATAATGAATGCGTGGAGCATTCAAGATTTGGAAGAAAAGAATAGAAATTGTAGAGAGAGAGAGAGAGAGAGAGAGAGAGAGAGGCCGTGTTGGGTTTAGATTAGATGGCGCGCATAATGGAACTGCCACCCAAGAGGAGAAGCACCGTTGATGACGATGAGAAAGCAAGCTACGCAAATGTCAAACGCTCTTTTTCTTTTTTCCTTTTTAATCTTTTCTTTTAGTTTTTAAAATGCATATATACAGGGAGGGAGAGACATAATTTAACTTTGACACATTAATTAGAGTTCTAAATCTTAGATCCTCAAACACTAACAATATTTCTCTGTTTTTTTTTTTTTTTTTACCTGTAAGGAAGTTTAGGATAATTCACGCACCCAGATTATTCTATCTTTTATTAAACTGATGTTTAAGATTAATATACATAAATTAAAGAGCATTTAATAGATTAAAAATACACTTATTGATATATTTAATCTAAAATAGTTTTATTTAGTATAAGATATAAATGAATTGTTGTTTGTTGAAGTGCCTTTTCAATAAATTGTAAGTCTAGTATTTTTATTTAAAGATAAGAGGAAATTATTTTAAACAAGGATATAAGTAAAAACAATAATTAATAAGACTTATGATTTATAAAATATCTATAGTTTTAAACTAAAAAGAAAAATAAAAATATTGATAATTTTGAAATAAAGGAAGTATTTGATATTAATTACTCAAATATAACTATATATTCGGTACTCAAATCCAAAATAATTAATTAAACTAAAATAATTTGACATTAATTCATCAATACACTCGATATACCCACACCCTTAAGTGTCAATGAACTTTTTTAAAAATAGTCTACTAGATATATATAATCGACTATAGACAATTAAAGACAGTAACTAATAACTCAATGATTAGAACAAATAAACAAAAATTCTAAATAATTCTTAATATAAAATTTTGAAATATATATATATATATATAAATTATTTCATAAAAATATTCAGAAACAACCTTTATCCGTGTATCACTACATTCTAGTTCTAGTTCTACTTCTAGTTTAAAACAAGAAAAGATAATTTATTGTATCATATTCTTATCACCAAACCACATAAAGTTGGTGAGAAAGGAAAATGGCTAGAATTGTTATTGGATTTTTTTTCTTCTATAAACACTTAAAAATAAGAAAAAATGGAATACATTTGTGAAAAAAAATCTTTATACACAAGTTAAAATCATTTAGCTTTTTCAAAAAAGTGTTAAAGGACCATTAGTGGCAACATTAGTCAAATATTGAATTTTTTAGATGAGTTACTCCACACATGCCACATGAAGGGTATCATGTGATAAGAAGTGGGCAGGGTAACCTGCATTTTCCATACCATAAAGTCGGGTCAGAAATCCCTGCATACATAATTTGCTGTGGATTCAAGTTCCTTTCCTTTCTCTCAAGTCCTCCTTAGTCATAATATCACAACACCTGTTCACCAACTAACCTCTCTTCTAGTTTCCCAGTGAAAACAGAGCATAACTAGCAAGCAGCAGCCTCACGCTTAGTTTGAAAATATTCCGACACCGCAACACGGGGAATAGACCTCGCGGGCACAGGAGATTGTAAACTCCGACAATATAAGTTTAAGAAGGTCTAGACCTCACCACAAACAAGGTCACCGAGGAAGGAAGACTGTCGCGGTGTCTCTCCCTTCTCCGCACCAGAAGCAGAGGAGGTGTGGGACCCGCGACAGTCTTCCTTTCTCGGTGACCTTGTTTTTGGTGATGTCTAGACCTTCCTAGACTTGTATTTTGTTCGGAGTTCACAATTTCCGCTGTGCCCGCTAGGTCTATGCCCCGTGTTGCGGTGGCTGCCGGAGGAGTATTTTCAAACTAAGCATGTGGATATAGCTTCCTAGTTATGCTCTAGAAGACTTCATCAATGAACACAAAGAGGCAGAGTCGAGCCAAAGAAGCCCAGGGTGAAGCAGAGCAACATGTTCTCTAGCTATTAACAATATCAAGGCTGTAATCCTCGTAAGTAATAATCTCACTCTCCTTTATATACAACTTACAAATATGTTTAATACTCAGGTTTTTTTTCTTCCTCTTCTTAATATCTGAGTTTTGTGGCTATTTATTATTATTATTCTGAATTACGAGTTTTGTAGCATACAACAAGAACAAGTATCACCGTGAACCAAGTAGTAAAATGGGTGCTTCCGTTTTCACCACTCTTGGTCATTTTATTCATGTTCCAACTAAAGTGGATATATATGTTGTAGAACTTGTTAGAACAAAGTTTGCAATTGATTTTTATTGTGACAAAATGCTGATGCTGTTTGCGTTACGTGGGATGAGTTAATTTGATGAATATTTTTTTTTGTTAGGGATGTTTTGGTTGATAAGGGTATTGCATGCGGAAAAACGCAGGGGCTTTGTTTTATGGTTTTTGTGGGGCGCATCAGTTTGATGACAATGTGAAGGGGTTGAATTGTTTTGCTGATTTATACCGGAACATTCTTAGTGTACACGGGATTTAATGCTCAATGTCAATATAACTACAAAGATTCATAGTTATTACTTAGAACTTAGAAAGGGTACTGGGGATATTTGTTGCTTATGTTATTTTTGATTAGTTCCTTTGAAACGTCAGAGCAAAAGAGAATACTAGTTTAGATTATTTTGGCTATGCCATTTTCAGTTTTGTGTGCTTTCTTTGTCCAATACTCCAATTCATATATTAAATCTAAAACACAAGTTCTGTCATTGACATATGAACTACTTAGTCGTGCTCTTCTCTTTGTCATTTTAATCCCTTAGTTTTCCTTTGTTTTGAGACTGACTTCTATGCATATAGCTTTGTCTTAATTTGCTCTTATTTAACAAAGCACATATTGATTACAGCTTGAAGAATTTTGGTGTCCACCCTAGTGTAGATGAGTATCGGAAGTTGATACAATCTCTCTGCTTGAAGGCTTTGGATAAGGAAATTGCAGAGAAGCTACATGAGGAAATGAAAGAGAATGGTTTGCATCTCAAGGGCATCACATGGTGTTTAATTAGAAAGAGATGGAGGATGAGGTTATGGAGGTTGAGAGCATTACTGCATCGACATAAACATTGTTTGCTCTTTGAGGTGGTGTGTGATGTGAGGGGATTGGTAGTTGTAATTCTTTTCCGATTTAGCAGACCATTTTGTTAGGAAATTGCAATCTTGATGCAAAAATAATTAAGAGGAGAAAATTTGAGAAGTGATCGTTGAAGTGTTTGATGTCTTTTTACTGGTCTTTATATATATATATATATATATATATATATATATATATATATATATATATATATTCAATTAAGTTGGCCTCGTTTTCATATCCTTTCTTTTGCATAATGTTGTCCATTGTCATCAACATTCTATTTTTCTTTCTTGTGTTGATATGGGATTAGGTTGGATAAAAAAACAGCACGTGTCCTCCAATTGTGATACTTTGAAGGCTTTTTACGCAAAATTATGGACATAGCTTTGCCTAAATTAAAGACTACCCTAGTTAGAAGGTTTATATATCATAGTAAAATTAGAGGTGTTTATAAAAAAATCCAATCTAATGTAGGTTAAAAAATAAAAAATTGAACCGATCAAAAAATTAGAAAATTGATTTTTTTTTTATCAAATTGGATTTTGAATTTGATTTTGAAAACAATTCAAACTGAATTTAGATATATATATATATATATATATATATTCATAAATTTATAATATCAATCATTTTTATTTTTATTTCTTATATAAAATTATCATATAACTAATATCTATTTATCAAAAATATATTTAATTAGAGATATTTTTACTAATTATTTGAGTTAAGATGTGTAAATATTCTATTATTAGTTGTATAATAACATAAATAAGATATTGATATTTTAAATTATTTTTTATTATATATCTTACCTTTTATTTTGTATTTCTTTTAGAAAAAGTTAAAAGTAGGATTAAAATTGAAAATCAATCTAATACAATTTACATTAAATTGCATCAGATTGGATTAAAAGTTTACACTGAATCAATTAGATGATAAATTAACAAAACTAAAATGATGAGATTAAATGATTTTTCTATTCAAATTGATCAATATTCCTAACCATCGTACCTAAATGTGCCTTAATTTACTCTATCTTTTATTATAGAAAAAATATAATAATCTTTGTATAAAAATGCTTATATATATATATATATATATATATATATATATAAATTTCTAAACAAACATGTTTATTGTACTTATAACATCTTTTATGTAATTTTATAATAAAAAACACTTTTACAATTATCACATTCGAAGAAGTTAAAAATCACTTCTAATTTTTTTTTTAAAAAATTCTTTTTTTGATTTTAACCCAACACAAAACAGATTCTATTCATATAAAAATCACTTAAAAATAAATCACTTTTTTAAAAAGTATTTTTTAAGCTTAAACAAGCGAATCCTTTGTCATGATCTACTTTCCAATCAAAAATGGATGTGATATAATTATGTTTTTAATTTTCACTTTTTTAACTCAAATTAGCTGTAGATTCTAATTTCAAGGATATAGGAATTCATGATGGAAATGTTATATGTGAAGTCCATCAACATTTTTTTATACCTCTCATTTTTCTATCTTTCTACTAACATCTATTAATTGTTTGAAAAATATTTCACCTATGTAAACATCGAAAGAGCAAAACACAAAAAAATATATCAAAAGAACATTAAATTATGTGTAATATATATATAAAAAAAAAACTTCAGATACATCGATAAATCAATGTAATTTATTCTATTTAATTAAATTTTGAAATTGTTGGGGGCAGTACAAAGAGAGCAAATGGACAGCATAGTTTACAAAAGTTGAAGCATAATATGAGCTTCTACCTATCTTGAAAAAAATAAACCCTTGTTGACCTTATATTTAGAAAATATTTTCTATAAAAAATATTTAATACTTTTTTATTTAGCAAGTAAAACATTAATTAAAAAAGTATTGAAAAAAAGATTTGAATTATTAATTTAAAAACATATAATTTTACTTAAACAAAAAACTTTATAATAAAGCAAGTTCTCAAATAAAATTTTAAATCTCCTCTAAAAAAACTTTCAAATCTACTAAAACTTTTAGAAAGATTTGACTTTAAAAATTATCATTTTAACTTCAAATTTAAAAAGTAATGCATAGTCAAGCTTTGGATTTAAAAAACATGACAAACTTGGACCTTGTCTCATTTTCACCCGTGATCCACCACATCCATAAACAAAATCGAAGAAACTTTCGAATGGAATGAGATTGCAACATGGTAGACAAGAGAATCTGTCAGAAATAAAGATAAAATATTTAGTCAATGTGTCAAAGACTTGGCTTAGCTCAAGTCACAACCTCGGTGTTCTTTCTCTCAATTTCTTCTCATAATTGCCATCTCCAAAACCTTCACGAACCACACCCAAATCCAACATCCTACGAATTTCTACACTTCTCTCGAGCCATGAAGAATCCTTGTTCTTTTTGCACTTGTTTCTCAGCATCGGTCAAAGAACAAACCAAGCACGGTATAAACATGTTAATTAATGTCTTTTCCTTCTCCCTCTCATCAACACTTGCTTGTTTTTTCATCACATTTGATCTTAATTTCATAGAATTATGGATTGCATCTGTAATTACCCAACAGAGGATCCAGATGAAGATAATAATGATGGCAACTTTCGCATATTCACTTATAGAGAATTGAATTCTGCCACACGTGGTTTTCACCCCTCGGAAAAGATTGGAGAAGGAGGCTTTGGCACTGTCTACAAGGTTATACATAGTTATATACTTATATACTATCAATATTTTCATGTGGCTATTGAAGAAATGCACAATTTGATCTTGTATGTTAATTCTAATATTTATTTGAATTGAAAGGGGTTGTGTAAATTGTAAAGGGGCAGCTACGGGATGGAACTTTGGTGGCAGTGAAAGTGCTTTCAATTGAGCTAGATTCCTTGAGAGGAGAGAGGGAGTTTGTGGCAGAATTGAATACACTAGCAAATATCAAACACCACAATCTTGTCAATCTCCGAGGGTGTTGTGTAGAAGGAGCCCACAGATATATAGTCTACGACTACATGGAAAACAATAGCCTTCGTTACACTTTCTTAGGTGACCTTCAGATTAATCTCTAAGCTTTTATGTTAATTGATTTCCATGTAAGTGTTAGAATTGTACTAGAGGAAAACATATATAGAAGCAGGCCATGAAATGTTTTTCTTCTGAATTGATAGGTTCAGAACAAAAAAGGATGGAATTCAGCTGGGAAACTCGGAGGGATGTATCCATAGGTGTGGCCAGTGGGCTTGCCTTTCTCCATGAGGAACATCAACCCCATATTGTGCATAGAGATATCAAATCCAGCAATGTTCTTCTTGATCCAAATTTTACACCAAAAGTCTCGGATTTTGGCTTGGCCAAGCTACTAAGAGATGAAAAGTCCCATGTCACTACCCATGTTGCAGGCACACTGTGAGTGAAAAGTGAAACCCTTTGGCTAAATAGAATAAAATTGGGTCCTTTTTATTCAGTGACTAATGGGGTTTCTTTTATTTTTTTTAAAAACGTTACAGGGGTTATCTTGCACCAGACTATGCTAGTTCTGGACACTTGACACGAAAATCAGATGTTTATAGCTTTGGAGTACTACTCTTGGAAATTGTCAGTGGCCAAAGAGTGGTAGATGCTTATCAAAACGGGGAACGTTTCATAGTTGAGAAGGTAATAAAATTGGACCCAAAAACACATTTCTCTCATTTAATTCATGCATAAATAACACAGTGAGAACAAATAAACAAGCCTATATACGAAATGGGGTTAACATGTTTTATTATTTGGACATACATGTCTATTTTAAATGATGTGTGAACATGTTTGAAGGCTTGGGCAGCATATGAGGCTAATGATCTTCTGAGAATGGTGGATCCAGTGCTGAATAACAACTATCCCGCGGAAGAAGTGAAACGGTTCCTAATGGTAGGGCTGCGTTGCGTGCAAGAAATGGCGAGGCTTAGGCCACGAATGTCAGAGGTTTTGGACATGTTGACCAACAATGTTGACATGGGAGAGTTTAGTGTTTCAAAACCAGGATTAGTCACTGAACTCAGGAGAGCCAGAATAAGGAGCCAAATGAATCCATCAGAAGAATCAAGTGCTACTGCAGCAACCTTTGCAGACTCCTCTGGATGGAGTACCACCAATCTTGCCCGTTAGATGTATAGGGTGTTTGATTTCACGATTCGGAAGTGATTTTTAAAAGTTAATTGTTATAGTTTCCACGTCTCAAACGTTATTCTTCTATTCTCAATATGTTTCCAAACATGTTACTATTACAAGAATGGTTCTTAGGTTATGATGTAGGATGACGCCAAATACGTCATATTATCAATTGGGATTCATCAAAATTTTGCTCAAAGAGTTTACAATCATTATTTTTTTTTTTCTTGCATAAGGTGGGGAAATATTTTATTAACTTCAAAATGGGACAATGAGAAGATGTTACCAAAAAAAGAAAAACAAGTGAGAGATAGAGATAATTTATATATACTATGTGACATGAGATTTGGATGTCAATGTGTTGATATCCAATAGTTCATATTATATTGCTTCCACATAGAATTTTCTTTATTGGATGCGGAGTCATTTGGGGCGTGCCCAACTGGGCTCCAATAGGCAGAGGAGATTGCGGATCATGTGGTCCATTGAATTGTTTCATTGTTCTAAATTGATTGACGTCATTTGTTGTTGGAAAAGAGGGATTGATAGATATCATGGCCATTTTAATGGCATGATTTTTTTAAATAATAATGTCTTTGTATAAATATTAAATAACATGATTACTAGCTAGAAGGTTCACTCAGTAAAGTTTCTTAAGTTATCGTGCAAATATTTTAGCATTGTCTTATACACCCATTATTCGTGTTATTATAACTTAAGAAAAAAAATTATCATTTTAACTTTTTAATATAACATAAATTATTTTTTTCTACTTATAATATTATATAATATTAATTATTGATAATAAATCTATAAATGAATTTAACCATGATATAAGATTAACGTTATAATAAAAAATTATTTATTGATTAATTTTTCTTGATATTGATAAAACAACATAAGACTACAATTATTTTGATACGGGTGGAGTACTAAAGACACAAAAAGTAATAAAAGGGAAAAAGGAAAAATTGACATGGAAAACGTTACAATATGGTAATGGTAGGAGAGGTAGGGACAACGAGGAGAATCGGCCATAGCCATTAGCCAGGTTCAAGCTTAATTAAGCTGGCGTGGATGTGGATAGTCATGTTCCCACCTGCAGGTTGAAGATCTAAAAGAAGGCGAATTTTTCATATGCACTTTAGCCTAACTTTCAGCGTTTTATTCAAATTACATGATTGTTTGGTTTTACTTCTTGTCAATATCATTAGTTGTTGTTCTTCTTATTATTTCTTTTTTGTATGGCAATAGGGTTTGGTAACTGCTATTACCCAATCTGTGTAATATACAGGGAGGGTTGCCACTTCTTGTCTCAAGTCTCCCTTTTCCATTAATATATTATGATTTCTTTTGGCTGTGGAAAAAAAAAAAAAAACTAGGGAAGTCATAATGAGCACATCAGCTCAATGAAAGTCTTTTTAAAAATCAATTGGATGCGTAACTAATATGTAAAGGGAAAAGTTTGGAAAATAACCAGTTAGGAATCCAGTTATACTTCAGTTCATCTGCTTTAGTTTAATATCATTATTATACACCAAAAAAATTAATATCAACATATAAGTTTTTTATCTCTTTGAATATTGTTGTCTTCTAGATGGGAATGTTGACTTTGAAATTTGGATTCTTTGACCGAGATACTACTTCACTAATCAAAATTCAAAATATAGAGACGGTGAGTATTCCTTCTGGCATGGCTGAGATGCCGTTAATAAGAGTGGGTATCTATAAAATTAAGGTACATCAATATTCAAGTCATAACAATTCTATCATACTGTGATAATGATATGTATACTAAATGCTTAGCTAACATTATTGTTGACATAGGTCCTATTTATAGAAGTTTGAAGTGGGGTTGATTCCGGCCTAAGGCCTCTAAAAAAAATATTTATCATATTTAGTATAACGAAATGGTAACTTTGCTTTAGGCCAAGTAATATTTCTTTGTTCCTAAGTATATTATAGTATTCCTGTGCTTGAGTATGAATGTTGATCGAAGCCAATGTTGATGAATTGTTTTTTTATAAGCATGATGAATTGGGTTGGTTTATTTCTTTGGGCAAAGGTACCCTATTATTCAAACTTATTGCTTGTTTGGAGCCTAAGAGGCATCTCATTTTGAAGTGCAGTTGTAGTCACGTCTCTTTGTATTTGAGTTGCTACTCATCAATTTAGTGAGGCACGTAAATGTTTTAATTGGACAACGCATGTCCTTAAGCTTCACATATAACTAAATTTTATATTATTTAGTAGTTTTTGTTGAAAATAGGAATGATAACTCGATTCATTTTTTCTATCCATGTATATAAATTCAATAAAATCTATTAATTTGTAAAAAAAAATGGTTGAATTGTACGATTACCATTTGTTTTAATTAGATGGATAACAACATCTATAACGCATAATTAATTAGATGTATTGTTTATCTTATGGGTCTTATACAATTTCACATATGTAAACAATCTACACAAAAATTCACTTCAATGTTAAAGTTGTCAAAATGAGTATTTAACTTAAATTAGTTTGTCCTACAATGCTTGAAAAATATGTTATTAATGGTATAGATATTGTTAAGTAATGGTGTTTCCCCAAAAAATATATAAGCAATGGTATTTATATAAGCAACTTCGTGTTGTCATCTATTCCAATAAAAAAATGTTAAACAATATTACTTAAAACATCATATAAGCATCTATTGTGTCTCCAAAAGAGATATTATAATGAGCCATTAAGATATTTTATAATGCATTTAATCAAATAGTTAAAAATTATTGTTTGGACATAAGTCTTTAAACAACAAGTACTAGACTCTAGTGTTAGGATGTGAGAATGTGTATAAAGATTGAACTTTATTATATAAAATATTTTGTAAACAAAATATAATATAATTCAAATAGATGAGTTAAATATCCATCCATAAAAATTGGTTAATAGATGATGGGTAAGATAAAAAAATGTAATAAATGAGATATGTATGAATTATACCCTTTTAAAGTAGATTTTTAATAATTCATAAATAGATTAGTGATTTATTTTGTACTCATCTATTGTAATTTAATTTAAATTTTTGCTAATCTAACTATTTGACAATCTCAATTGAGTGATCTTATTTTATAATTCACATTTATAAAAATTTATATTAATTTAAAAATATTTATATAATACCTTTTATTTCTGTTTTGCTGGGAGCCAAAAGGTCAGAACATTATTTATATACGTTAAGATTGACATATTACGCCTTTGATGGTTTGCATTCGGTTGGCTACTGCTTTCGTGTTTTCTCTGGGAGATTTACTAAAATAATATTCTTCTAAAAATAAACTATACTAAATAAAGTTTTGTTTTGAAACATTAGTCACAGTCTATATATAATCGCCAAACGCCAAAGAATTCTTCAAATCGCCAAAAGTTGAAATTTCTGGCGTAGGTTGATGGCGACAAATGGTAATATGTTTTAACTTTTAACACAACATTTTTTAGTGTAATTTGGTTTAAAAAGTATTATATCAGTAAATCTCCTTATTTTATCCTGCGGATTATAAGATTATTGCATGAATGAACGAATAAATCTAAAGTATTTTCACGCGCCTCATATATATTACGTCCTTTTCGTCCTATTTTTCATGCAGTTGTATTAGATATATTGTTGACCAATCAGTAATTGTTTTGAAAAAATAGATGTAACTACAAAGGCATCTTTCCCAAATCCACGTGCGAGTCATATTTACAAATGGTTATTCCATTTTATCAACAGTATATAATTAACTCGTATAATTCTTGTATTAGTACAAAAACTATATTGAAGTTGCGTGAGTAAACTAAACTGCGCAGAAGCATTAGTCGCAAGTCTCATCTCTCAATCGGTAAAGTTATCTAAATTCTAACAACCAAAATGAAAGGAAACGGAAATTAAAAATAAATATTTGTAGTTATTATTGATTTGATAACAAACAATAGATCATCAGAAGTGCGCGCAGTCCTATTCAACTTTTTGTTTGGATACCTTCTGAATTGTGTGAATAGAATTAGTATTACTAATCTTTGAATTATTTATGTATTAGTTACTTCGGGCTCTCGAGTTTATTTGTGAAATATGTAACATACTGAAAGCAAAAACTGATGATATTATACATAATATATTTAATCAAGCTAGCTTTGCACCTATGATTTCGTCTCTTGTGAAGTTTGTAGATCATTAGCTGCAAACTGGATCGGAAAAGTTCGATAATCAAGATTTTGGTAGCTATACAAATCTTCTTTAATTGCACTACGTACCAATATTGGTGTGCACCATGTGTATTGTACAAAGTGAAAAATGAAAATACATTGCTACACTCCTCTCACAAATACACACAACTTGAATGAACAAAGTGTATTACACAAGGCTGTTGCAACAATTATCTTACCAGCATTACTAGCATAGGCTCAACAATTAATGGCATTTGTCCAATTTTCAAAAATCTAGTGTACACCTGTGTGGCTCCAAAGGGAAACAAAAGCTGGAAAATTAAAGACAGAAAATAATTATAAAAAAATAGTAACTAAAAGACATAATAAATTTGTTCTCTAAAAGCTTGGTACATATATTGCTAGGTACTCAATTCACAGTCAACATTTTCTTTATCATAATTAAAAGACAATGATGCCACTAATTGTCAACGAATTCAAACTAATGAAATACATATCTCAAAACCAGGCTCCCGATTTGAGTGGAAATGTATTGAATATAAACAAATGTAAATGTAGCCAAGATGTTAACTAGTCAATTGCAACAAAAAATAACAACACAATAATGAAAAGGATTGGTGGATGCGTCAACTTTAAGGTGACAATGATATGTACTTGGGGGGAGGACAGAAGATGTCGATTAACCTATAAAATGATAAGAAAGGAATAAAACAAAACATATTATTTTATTTTCTTTGGTGCTATTGACACTTACCTCTCTACTATCTAGCTAGCCAGGTCAATAACATTTTGAACCAGGTAGGCTATTCACAACCTGACACAATATTAAACACAATTAAGAGATTAATCATTAATCAGATACCAAAGGAGAGTAGGAGACCTTTCAAGCCTCTTTTCTCCATCCCTCCCAACTGATAAGATTGAAAGCAACAAAGACAATAGGAAATCAAAACTGAATTAAATTAAAGGGAGACATAATGAACTAAGTTTTGTAGAAAACAGAAACTAGTTAATTTAGTTTTCCCTTGATTAATAACACACAGCATGCATGGTTCCTCGCACGCCATTCGTTAAGGCCATCAGTGTCCTGATGGGCTCTGCAAATGGCATACAGGGAGCCAGGCACGCCAAGTATACTAATAGTAATATACAAAAACTAATTAAATGCAAACTTAACCTATTTATCTCTACCATGGAAGATGGTAAGATTTAGAGAGATATGACCAAATGAGTGCTCTTGATGATTGGTGTTGCTGAGACTAGAAGTGATCCGCAAGTAATATCTATGAGGAGGTAGAAGCAATTAAGAAGCATATATACTGCATGAAGTAAGAGAAGGCCTTCCATGTCCCCACAAAAGACAAAAACACCCCTCAGCTCCTTTGGCTACTGTTTTTACTTGGAAAACAACCAAGCAGCTAGCAATTTGGCATGAAGCAAAGCTAGCTTTGTAAATAACTCTACCTGAACCAACCTTGTCTCCCCCTCTCTCCCTCTCTCTCTCTCTCTCTCTCTCTCTCTCTCTCTCTCTCTCTCTCTTTCTCTTTTCCGTTCCCTACTTTACTTTTTCAAACTCCCAAGGAGTTTGAAACATATTGATGAAGAGAAATAGTGTTACATATATATGAGTGAATGAGGAGGGGCTGAAGGTCTTGTCCTGTTTACTATTGGCTGGGATGGCTCTAGGGATGTCTCAGGGTTCAACTTCTTTTTCCATTTCATAAAGGGCAAGTCCTTTTTATCTTGAGAAACTAATTTGTCTACAAGTGCTTGGATCCCCTTAGATTCCTATTCCCCCACCATTGAGTTTCTTTAAAGAACAAGATATTCCCCCCTCTTGTCCTTTTCCCTTTACACTTTGTCGTGTTTCTTTTCCCTTTCTCTTTTGGTATGGTATTACATGATGTAAGAATAAAACCTATAATTGAATTTTAACATGCTAGGGGGGTACTTATAAGGAGCACTTAGGTACCTGTTTCTTTTCTTTGCTTTTTTTTACTTCCACCTTCATTCCCCCCCTTTTTTCATTGAACCAACTTCTGCAGGCATTTCAAATAAAATGTGATCACTTATAATTGTTGCAAGATAAGAGCAGTTCAACTAAGAAACTGCACAAATATTGTTTTTCTTTAACTCAGGGAACTGCAAAATTAGCACTACCATCTTCTTTGTTTGTTCCTCCGGCTTACATCTAGATTCTCGTTATTCAGTAACATGTGGTCCACTATATGTGAACATGAACTGACACATTAACTTTAAAAAATACACACACATTAGATTTATTAACAATCTTGTGACAACAAAATGTTCAGTTATCTGTCAATTTCTTGTGAACTTGGGTTGCAAATGCTTTTGAATCAGAATTCTCTGTAGTTAGTAGCACACTATATAAACCTATTGTCGTACATTGCATACACATACACATACACGGGTGCTTTCAAATTGCCCCTCAATCCTCGGATGCAAGAAGTGGTAAACTCCAAAACGAAATTATTAAAAGTGTGAAACCATAGATTAGAACTTAACTTTATTCAACCGGGAAAAATAAAAAAGACAAATTCAAAGGCATTAAATTGTTAAAACTGCTGAATGAATTGCATGCATGATAGAACTAAAGAAACTTTCTGGGTGGTGCTTAGAAAACAAAAGTCACGGGCAAAGGCACATGCAATTATGCAAAGCAAAAGTAGAGGGGTTCCCTTCTAGTTAGACAGGAACCTCAAATAGGACCAGAACCAATCCTGAAACAAACACGTTCAAGTTGCAAAATAAAGCTGCAGAATTTCCATACCCAGAATCTTGTGGAGAATACTCGACAAGACAAATGTTTACAAAAGCTTATTTCATCAAGTAGGAACTACATTCACTCGTTTGGCAACATCTGTGTGTTTGGAATAACCTTGCTACGCTTCCCTTTGCAGATTTTATACTCTCTCTGCTCTTCTTGTTTGTTTCTGCTTTACTACCAGGACTTGTGCACATGCATTCTGCTTTACATTCGTTCCAATGTAAAATTTGTGGCCAACACTATCTTGCACCTATATATTTTAATTACAATTACATTCAACATTCAACAGTTTAAAGTTAATTCTATAAGAATCAATATTATTAAAATCTAAAGCAAACAGTCACTAGATGAACGTGTCACGGGAAATCATGCAGGTTAAGTGTGTGAATTTAAATCAAATTCATTTTGGTGAAAATTGGTTTTGAATAACCAAGTTAACAGTTAAATTCAGTATAAATCTTTTTATTTATAGTAAAAGCTATCTAAAATTATTTCAACTAAAAATTGTTTATGGATTAAGAGTTATTTTTAATGGAACCAAAATGTATGAATATTTATCTAAAACCACGTTAGCTAGTATTCCCTCTTATATTTTGAATGATTTAAGGTCAATTCAAATGAGTAAACTTTAAAAATACAAATTACAAAAGAAATTATTTCAGTTTAAAAAGTTGTTAAAAAGCATATACGTATAAATTAGAATAATAATTTCTTATTCATTCATGCATTTATACATAATTTCACTTCTTAAATGAGATATATTTATATAAGTAATGTTAATAGTACAATATTAGGAAATAA
>PYAF01005492.1:1147114-1235369 GCA_007407185.1 Glycine tomentella
GTGAGTTTCGAAACCTAAATTTCACTTTTATATGGACTGAGTCAACTCGGCGAGTCAACCGAGTTAACCGAGTTGACTCGCGAGTTAACCGGTTCTGCTTCCATTTGCGAGTCTGCTACCGAGTCGACTCGGCTGGGCTGGTGAACTCGTTGACTCGGCCGATTCTACCGAGTCAACTCGGCGATTTAACAACAGTGATAACAAGAACATTTAAAGGATCTTTAAAATTCATGAGTTTCACATAAACATACATTTATCCATAATTGCGGAAGATCTTTATTGGTAGAATATTTTCGTAGAGTCTTTGGAGAAGATCCTTTAATGGTAGAATACTTTTTCAGAGTCTTGACCCTTTCTTTCTTGTATGTTCTTTGATAGGGATTTGATACAACTCTTATGGGCAGACAATGATGGTATTCAATTTTCTAGATATCTCTCTTCTTTCTTAGAAAACTGAACCACTACGTTTAATATAACTGTACCTATCAACAGTTATCTTTTAATATAACTGCATGTTATCTTTTTAATACATTTAAGATAATTATTTTATTAATAATTATCCTTTAATAATTTCCCTTTGTAACCAATTATCTTTATTTATATCCTTTATTCATTAAATCAAATAACATTTATTTAAATACGCTACAATGATAAATCTTTAATCACGTTCATGGAAATGTTTTGACAAAACTTGAACCAAACATAGAAATGTGATATTTCCAAATCCGTATTCTTAAAAAATTCAAAAAGTTTGCTCGATACCTTGAAGCAAAATTTGTACCAACCATTAGGGATTATTTAGACAAACTTTTAATTTCTAAAAGACTAACTAGTGATAATTTTGACTTTTAAAATATTGAAATAAAATATTTATTAAAATTTAATGCAGTTATTTGTGTGAAGATTTCAATCCGATAAAATGTTTTTTCTTGTTTATTTGGTATTGCTAAATGCAAATTAAAACTCAAAAGACAAAGGGTTTTTATTTTATATTGAAGTAAAATATGTTGGCTATTAAAATTAAAACTGGAAACAAAGTCTACTTATCAAACTAAAACTCAAAGACGCATATATACGATGGTTTTTATTTTTGCATAGTTGGTTTTCGTTTGATATATTTTTTCAAAAAAAAAAAAAATCCAAACTGATAAAAAATATTGAGAACGGAGAAGGTAGAATGAGTAGCAGGGCACTCGGTTTCTTTCCTGCCAAGTGTCATCCTTGCCATTGTCGTCATCATCAGAATCAATTTCACGGAGACAGTAGCAGCTTCAAATTCACTTTTGAGAAATTGTTCTTAAAGAATAAGAATAACTTGATCCGCACGATAATTAATTTCATCCCTGTTTCTCATCATTTCATGTCTTTCTTATCCAATGTTTTGTTGTCTCAAGCCAAATGACAAAATTTTAGTTTGTCCACTCTTAAACTACATAATTTTTTTATGTCAGTAACCACGTGGATCAATGCATGTGTTACCCGATATTTTTTTAACTTTTTTTTTGTGGACTGCGAATTTTACCGTGGACAGGAGTTGAAACTCATCCATCATCTTTGATGAGTAAGTAGGCTCAATGCTACGTGGGTTCACGCTCGAGAACCTTCACTAATCACTACCCAACTGTCTTAAGAAGAGAAATTTCATTTGTATGATAAGATTGTATAAATTTTTTAATAATTAAGAGAATAGAAAAAAAAATGTGAAATCAAATGAATAATTTGATAGAAAAATATATTATAAAATCTTAAAAAATTCACCCATTTAGGCTCCAACTCTTCTCTTCTGAATCCTTTATCGCATCTTTAACACTTTTTACGTGCATCTTTAACTCGATGCATAGCTTTTTATTGCATTTCATTATAAAAATGGAAGCTTTTTTGTCTTTGGAACCGCTACTAATTTCTTTCTTATGGCTCGGGCATTCCCCATTCTCTCCTAGTTTATAATAAAACATTACATGATGTATATATAGGTTAAAGGAAAAATTATATTTATACAGATTTTAATTAAAATGTATTAATAGTGTGTAATATAAAAAAGGCTAGGCAAATAATATATACAATCAATCGTTATTAAATATTGTCCTCGTGGCATGTGCCCAAAATCGTTTAGCTCGATTGAAAATGTAAAGAACATGTCCGCCCCAAATCCTTCAGACGCTGTCACGCTGTAATAAACTTCCAAGTTCCAACAAATAGTCGCAATCGCATTGCATGACAATCTTGATTACAGACACCATAAGTTGCATGACGGAAACGTGTTCAAACTATTATTTGAGGGTGTTTTTTTTATAATTATTATTAAAAATATTGAAAAAGGGTAAGTTTTAATATTTGTTATAACTTTTGTGAAAGTAATAATCGATTTACAATTTCTATTTTTTTAATCAAAATTGTAAAATATTTTACGATTTTAATTATTTTTAATTTTTTTATCACTTTAAAGTTGTAGAAATAATTTTTTTAACTAAAGTCTTAAAATATTTATGACTTTAGTTATTTTATTAAAAAAATTACGACAATTGTAGAATTTTTTTTTTGTTTTTAACATTAAAGTCGTTAATTTATTTTTATTTTTTATAGAAGTAGTAAATAAATTTATGACTTTTACTTTTTAATTTTGCATATTTTTTATTTTTCCATAGAATTAATTCTATTTTGGTGTATGTTTTTTTTAAATGTAAATATTTTTTAATTTAATTATTTAATAAATAAATATATTTTTAATTTTATTTAATATTTTGTATATATTGTTGATATGGTTTTATTTAATATTGTTTTATTTAATATTTTATATATTTTTATATGATTTTTTTAAAAAAATAAAATTGACTTTGAAGTCCTGTGAAAAAAACTTTAATGAGTCAAAACAAAAACTTACAATGACTTTAAATCGTGAAAAAAAAATTAACGACTTTGAACTCTTAAAATAAAAAAAAAACAACTTTAATCAATCATACAAAAACAAACTTAAAACAATTTTGAAGGTCATAAAAAAAAATTTAACAACTTTTGAAGTCGTAAAAACAAAAACAAAAATTAATTCTATGACTTTAAAGTCATAAATTCAAAAAAAATTAACTAAAGTCATAAAATATTTTGTAACTTTAATTTTAAAAATTTATTCTTAACATTTTTAATTCGTCAATTTTATATAATTGGTTATAAAACATAATCCAACTCACTTAGAACCCGATCCACCTAGATTGAATGTGTAGTGGACCTAGTTGGTCCACCTAATCCACCTAAAAAAATAACCTGTTGATATTTTGTACTAAGTTCTTAAGACTTTAAAGTATTTTATTTAATTAAAAGTAGAGTAAAACTCACATGAAATACATTATTAGTATTATATAATATTGTTCAACATTATTTTATTTAATGTTTTAGTCAAGATTATTTTAAAAAAATGTTGTTATAATTTTAGACTTCTAGTTTGTGATAATATGTCCTGTTGTGGTATGTGAATAGTAAAAAAATTAATTTAACTAATATTTTTCCAATTTATTCAAATTTATTTTTCTAAAAAATGATTTTTTGTTGAATTTTTTAAATTTCTTTTTTAATTTTAAACAGATTGATTGACCAATCTGTTTAACCCACCACACCAGGTTACTTTTTTCTTAAATCAATTTTAAGTGGATCAAATTAAGTTAGCCTATTTAAGGGATAGGTCAAGATGAGCCAAGTTAACCTAATTTGAGAGTTCTAATATAGGGATTCGGTGGGTTGATCAGGCCGATTTTATTCTTGGATTGGTCATGCAATTGACCTGGCTAAACTTGATCAAGTAAGTCATCATATCTCGGTTGGACTGATCCGACCGGGTCGGATTTTAATTTTTTATTAAAAAATTGGATTTTTTTTATTTAAAAATTTTAGATTTTGGATTATTATCAATTGTTATTTTGGATTTTGGAATATGGATGAAATTTTTTTACTCAAATAATGTTAGTTATATACTTTTATATAATAGATACATATAATTTTAAAATTTTAATATATATTAAGTTAAATTGAGCCAAATACTGATCCACCGATTAGACAATTAATCTAATAATCCACTAACCCAAGACGATTTCACAACTATGCCTTAAATATCACTGTTTTTTTTTTCTTTCTAATTTCTGCGTATGAAGACAAGTATTTTGAAAAGTTTAACTTGCATCAAGTTGTAGTTTTGCACATTTGGTTTCAATCTCCTTCGCCACCCTACCCCTATAATAAACACACATTCTCCCATGGACTTTGGTCCCCCACATAACAAGTAAATATACATCATCATCCCTGAGCTAGGGCATACGCTAAGTCCCATAAATATCAGCATAGGACCACACCCCTCTTCAATTTCACAACAAAGAAAAATTAAACAACCGTGGGACCATCGTCGAGTAACGCAGTGACCACACCAATAGATAAATCCATTAAATGCGACACGATTAAATAGACACACAGCACAACCATTTCGCTCTCATAAACTCTTCACTACACGTGATCCTATCATATCTCAACATTGCACGATATCGTTCCAAATTTCCCCAAACAATTGACAAAGAAATCAAGTAATAAACGACATGGGATTGGCAAGAAAACGCGAAAACCACAACCACAGGATACTAACGCACATGTAACACTTAAAAATACATACACAAATTAACATGGACATGTCTGTTGAGATGGACGTTACCACAAATATAGTAAACATACTTAAATTAAATACACATAGTGACGAGGATATACAGATTAATTATTCTAATCCACCATGTATATCAAATAAATTAAGAACACAATTAAATGAAGCATGTCTATCGTAGCTAAAATAGCTTGGCAAGAGTTACAGGTTTGAGGAGCTCCTGAAAGACCCTAGAGCCTTTGCTGCTTGGGCCCTCAACACGGACTGGTGGTAGAATGCAGCAAGAGCAGCACCGATGAAGGGTCCAACCCAGAAGATCCACTAAACCAATCCAAAACAATTTTCAGAACCCAATTAATTAATCTCTACACCAACAACTACTACAAAAATTGAAGAATTAGTGACTAAATTAAGAAAAGAGTTTACAGTACTTTTCGTCATTAATTTACTTTTACTTTAGTAAGAATTTTCTTTAAAAATATATATACTACCCCCATGATCGACCTCATCCTGTTATATAACACACTCTTTTGAAATTTATCTGTTCTTTTTATAAGATACTTTCAAATTTTCTTTTACATTAATTCTTTTTTATTAAAGTATTTTTAACTACTTTACAAAAATTTAATAAATAACAAATTAATATGATGAATTTATTATCTCTCTTGTATGTCAGGACGGCAGCAGCAGCAGTAGTCTAGTAGACTAGTAGTACATACAAATTATTTGGTCGTTAATTTTTATTTTTCTTGTACATAAGTTAACTAAAATATTCATGAAAATGAAGAGAGAGAACAAGGAAAATATATGCATGCATATGTATATTTATGTAAATACCTGGTCATCCCAAGCCTTCTGGTTGTTGAATATGACAGCAGGCCCAAGGCTTCTAGCTGGGTTGATGCCAGTGCCGGTGATAGGGATGGTGGCCAAGTGAACCATGAACACCGCAAACCCAATTGGAAGGGGTGCCAACACCTGAATTAATTAAAAAATTTGGGTGCAGGTGTAAGAAGAAAGTAAAAAAGAATGAATTTGCAGAGGGTAAGGGAGCATATAATATATGCATACGGGAACATGGGAGTCTCTTGCTACTCTCTTGGGATCGGTTGCAGAGAAGACGGTGTAGACAAGAATAAAGGTGCCAATAATCTCAGCGCCCAAACCGGTGCCTTTGCTGTAACCATCAGCGAGCATGTTCACGCCACCTTTGTACATGTTGTAGTAGCTCTTTTGCAAAGCCTTCACAAGCCCCACCCCACTTATGGCCCCCAACACCTGAGCCACCATGTACCCAACTGCTCTTGTCAGCGACACCTTCCTCGCCAGAAACAACCCGAACGTCACCGCCGGGTTTATGTGTCCCCCTGAAAATAGTTTATACTCGTACCGTTTTACTTTATACTGTCGTCTAATCAGAAATTATTATTATGTATGACAAAAATTTGTCAAGAGTTATAAAATTAACTTAAAAGGAGATACAAGCCATGGTGCATTTGAATTTTTATTAACAAAAACTAATTACTAACATTTTTTTATAAAAAGAAATATGTGGTAAGTCTGTTAATGCAAAATAGTTTTTATTAATCAGAAAATTTGTATGAAAAGTTTGTAGATATACCTGATATGCCGGCGGTGCAATAGACGAGGACAAAAATCATGCCTCCGAAGGCCCAAGCGATGCCGAGGACGCCTACGCCGCTGCAGGGGTCGGCGCCGGCGCCGGCTGTCTGGTGGTTGTAGCCGATGACGGTGAGGATGGTGACGTAAAGGAAGAGGAGGGTGGCGACGAACTCGGCGATGAGGGCTCGGAAGAAGGACCACTTGCGGAGCTCGGCGGGGTCGTAGAATGGGGCGGGGGGTGGGTCGTGGTAGTCCTTGTGTGGCAACCCACTTTGAATCTCCGTTTCGATGTCTTTGGCCATGGGGGAGAGAGAGAGAGAGAGAGAGATTCAGAAGGGTTTTGATAAGGTTCAAAGGGAATGAAGTAAGTATATATATAACGGACATGCGATATGATGTGATGTGCTGTGCTGTCTTGAGCTTGAAGGGTTAAGTGAAATTTGGCGCTTAATTAGACTTGGTTTTCCAGCCCCGTGTGATGATAATCACGTTGCATCTTTTTCCACTGTTACTCTGGCCCACTGACCCCACCTTTTGTTTCTCGTCTCTGCTCTGCTCCACTTCTCTTCTCTTCTCTCTGTCACTCCACTAGCCCAATTAACATCCCTTTGGTATTAATGGATTTGAAATTTGAAATTTATATCAGTTTAATTTTATTTTGGGTTATTCAATTGGCTCTAATAGTAATATCTTATATATTTCTTTTTCTAATAATGTACTGTACAAGATTCACATAACTTGGCTTTGAGTAACTCACTACCATGATCACATATTATTTTTATTGGGTAACATGGACGGTTGATAACTTGGTTATGATCATTAGTTATTAATAAGGACAAACTCTTGTTTATTCTAGTAGCAAGACATTTTTCTTGTTATGGTGTAACATATATAAACATGTTATGGTGTAACATATATAAACAGTGATTATTATTTTCTACATTAATGAATCTTTTTAATTCTTCTAAAACATTAATCATGATTAATTTTAATTTTTCCAAATAACTACACTAAAGCAAGAATTCCAGGTGTTAATTTTGTCTTTACTACTACTTAAGCTTCATATTTTTAATTGCATTCCTTTCTCACGATAAGTAAGATACAACAAAGGTTACAAAAAATAATTATTTAAAATTTTATATTAATTGTTATAATGTTATTAAATTATTATTAATTAATAATTAAATTATTAAATTTATATTTTTTAAATAGTCTAATAATATTATAGCAGTTAAAAAAATTAAATCTTTTTATTATCATAAGTATTGTATTCAATAAACACTCTATTAAAATTTTCAAATAATTATACCTCATATTTCAAAAATTATTGTAAAATTCTACTCCAACTTTTTTTCATTTTATTGTACATTCTTTTCATTATTTGGACATGTTCTACTTTTTGTCTTCACCATAAATAAGATAAATAAAAATAACAGAGTCATTAATTTTTTTTAAACAATAACTTGTTAAAAATAAATTATAGTTTTTAAATGCAGGGAATGAGACATGGTAAAAAGGAATAGATGTGTGGCTTGCCATTAATATTTAAATGATATACAAATAAAACAAATGAAGGAAATAAAATTTAGAATATTACCTGTTGAAATGTGAGGCCAGACGTGAATGGAAAATTAGGAGCCACAAATATACTCTTTTTTTACTGTGTCTCCCTTTAAAATCACAAAGCTTCTAACTTGTTTTCCACTGTTAGAATTCACAACATGCTTATTTTAACAACAAATGTGTTTTTTCTTTCCTTAAATGCAATTATGTTTTTCCTAATTTAAGCATGCATTAAAATAAATTAGAGGACCAAAAATTACTAATGTAACCTTTATATTAATATTATTTATTTTAAAATGTATTGTAAAATATACACTAATTTTAATTTTATACCTTTTAAGTTAATTATATATTTTAATTATACATAATAATGTTAAAATTGGTAATATCATAACAATTAATTAAGTATTATCTAACTATCAAATCTTATTTAAATTAAATTCTGTACTACATAAAAAATTATCAAAATTTTATATACAAATAGAAACTAAAATAAACCTCATCACTACTCATCTTATAACTAACCTAACTATTTATAATATATTATACTGAGCATTTACCCCTACCTACATTTGAATTCACAACATGCTTATTTTAACAACAAATGTTTTTTTTTCTTTCCTTAAATGCAATTATGTTTTTCCTATTTTTTAATTATGTAATTTGGGTCTCTTTATTTTAAAATAGAGACATTTAGTCTTTCTATTTTTTAATCCCACAATTTCAATCACTCTATTTAAAAATAAAGACATTTTATCAACTAGTTTTGTAAAATCCGCAATTTTAATACATCCTTCCATCAAATTCAAAAAATGTTGATCGATAAAAAATTAACTTGACATGACACAATATAATTTGTTTAATATGCATCATAATCAATGTTAATCTTTTAAATTAGGGAGATGAACCAAAATTACATATTTTTAAAATTGTAGGGAACTAAATGTCTAAAAATAGGAGATTGAAAATTGTGAATTTTAAAAAATATAAGGATTAAATGTCTCTATTTTAAAATACGAGATAAAAATCAAGATTTTGAAAAATAAAATGAACAAAATTGCATTTAAGTTTTGTTTCAAATATTAAAGTGTAATTTTTTAATTAAAATTAATTTAAGCATGCATTTATCTCAATTACATTTAATCATTTGAAATTAATTTTTCACAATTGATTATATATAATTTTAAAATAAACAGATATATATAGATAATCACTAAACATTTAAGATGTATATTGAGACAATAATTAAAATAATAATTTATTTTTATTAATATTACATTAATTTTATAAATAATTATGCATATGAACAATATAATTATTAGTTGTATTGATGCAATAATTGCTCATATACCCTTTGTCTCTTATTGTTTTGGTCCTGTCAATTTCTATCCCCTGGTATGTCCGTTGTTGCATCACGCATGACCATGAAGATTCACAAATACATACTTCGCCGCCACCTACTTCTGAAATCTGAACTGCTAGTCCTGTAAAACAAAATTGAAAGTACAACAAGGTAGTTATGGGAGAAGGATAGGTGAGAATGTGAGATGATTAGATGACGCGATCTTTAACATTATTAAAAATTAAATATCCAAATCTAACTAAAAGAAATGTGCACTTGGTTAAAAAGTTTTAATTTTTAACTCACCCTATTAATTTAATTAAAACGTCTTGTTTTTGTTGGAACAATTTAGAGATATAAATCTAAATAAAATTTGCTTCTGTTTGTTTAAGAAAGAAAACGAAAGGAAGGTATAAGACGAAGAAAAGAAAGGCAGTAGAAAGTTAATTTAAAAATTAGATTGTTTGGTAAAAAAGTAAGTAAAAAAGAGTTATAATATAATTTTTGCTCTTGTTTAGTTGTGTAGAAAAAAAAATAACATGTATTAAAATGACATAAATATTTCTAAGAAAAACATTTGTAAACAAAATAAAGAGATTTTGATCATTGTATATATTAAAGCATTCCCTCCTTCACATTTCCTTTCACTTTTAGACAGATAACTGGTATTGACCTTCATAAATGAATAGAATAATAGAATCGAACAAAAGCATTAGTAAAATTCATAATTTATATGCAATTAACTTGTCTCTTTTGCGTTTTTCTTCAAGGCAATTCCTTTTGCCTTATTCATCAAGGCAATACCTAAGGATCATGGTTGACGATTTTTGAGTCTTTCCCAACTTTAGGACTCCTCAAAGATTGCGTTCTCTAGCGTTAACATTGATATATCATTAATATATAAAAGAAGATATATAATATAGTTTATTTTTCAGTATAAAAAAATATAGTTGATTCATTTTAACATTTTGGATAAGATTGATTCTCTAATCGCGTGTTAACATTGACATATCATTAATATATATATATATATATATATATATAAGAAGATATATAATATAGTTATTTTTTTAAGTAAAAAAAAAATATAGTTGATTCATTTTAATATTTAGAATAAGATTGATTCTCTAATAGTGTGTAAAATAAAAAATGCATTATCAGTTATTAATTGGAATGTTGGAAGATTAATTAAGTGTCAATTAAGAAGCTTTAAATATCTCTTCATTACCAGAACCATAAAAGAGAGAGAGAGAGAGAGAGAGAACCGTGAAAAAAATGGAGAATGTTCATATTCTACGCTTATAATTTATAAAATAAATATAAGATTTGACATGATTTATGATTATAAGAAAAACAATAATGAACAAAATGCATTATACAATCATGTTAATTTGTAAAAAAAAAACATGATAAAAGAAACAGTGATTCAACGATTTGTTGGTTAACCGCGAGATTAAAAATTTAAAAATAGCTCTGCTTACACTTTGTTTAATTACACACTATGCCCCTAACAAACACAAACTCTGGGAGATTTGAATTTAAGATTTCTTCGACGTACAACAATATAATGACGATTGCCTAAAATATTACAGAGAAAAGTATACAAAGTATGATTGATCTCCTATGGATAACAATCATAATTAATTTTAAAACATACATGTGTGATTTTGCTTTGTTTAGAATAGAAACAACAGGAAATTGAAGGACAGAAGCAAAGTCATCTGCATGGGAAAAAGAAGGATAAGGTACTCCCTCACTCCCCAACACATGTTAACTAGAGATTCGAATCAATGACTTTTATTTTCCTCTTCTCCCTTTAAGCTCGAAGCCACATGGTTGATGATTGTGGTGGCGTCCACACGCACCCATGGACATGAAGAGAGGAAGAAAGGACCAACGAAATGCATGCATGGGATGCGACGATGAATGTGAATAATGACAGAAATGCTCCAACAAAGAACAAAACTTCTGATTATCCAGCTCACATACATCTCATCATTTAATCTTTTCCTCTGCGATTCCCTTGCCCCACCACAATAGCCACTCTCTCTGCATGCCCAATATCATATATCAACAATAATCTCAGCATCAAACGTCAAATGTTCTTTTTAACATTACATCTACTTCAACTGCTTGTGAATTGCCCTTCGAAATATTTCTTACACTAATTATTTTTTTTTCTAATATTTACAGCTCATTTCGTGCATCTAATAAGATAGTAAAAGAGAAATGTTATGTGTAAAGAAATCTGTAAAGTGTATAAACATTCTATACTGTATAAAATAAATATTACAAAAAATAACACCATTTACTGATAATTTAGTGTTGAATAAGTTTATGTTAGAAAAGATATTATGGATTCTTACTAATTAAATGACATCATATTTACAAATTACTATATTGGTATAGAATGTTAATATATTATGTTTTTAGTATAAATCTTCAATATATGTATTAATAGTTTATTTTTTAATTTGTTAGACAAAAGTTACACAAATTAATGAAGATAGTTTTAACATTGATATTTTTTTTTTATAGTAATATAGTTTACATGGCATTAGCTGTAGTAGTAGTTGGCGCATTGATTGTAAAATTTAATTAGTTTGGAGTTTGACCAAGAGTTCTCAAGATAAATTATGCATACTCTCGTCCTATACACTATCACATGCTTGAATATATTTTTGTACTTGTAAATGAGTGTTTTTTCCTTTTAATCCCAGCAAGTTCATTTTTTAATTTTAACTTTTGTGAGTTTATGTGTTTTCAGTTTTGATTCTATAAGATATTTTACTTATTTGTAGTTTAAGTAAGTTTATATATTTTTTTAATTTTAGTCCTATAAAAATGAATTTATGAAAACTATAAATAAATAAAAAATTAAAATTTCACAAGAACTAAATTAAAAAAATAAAAACTTACATGAACTTAAAAAACAAAAATATATTACAAAAATTAAAATTAGAAAAACACCAACTTAAAAAAAAACTAAAATTTTAAAAAATGAACTTACAACAGTAAAAAAAAATAAAAAAAATGTTAACTTAATTATAATAATTAAAAACATATTTAAACATATCTCAATAATATACTTCTATTTCCTTTTATCTCCTTTTCGTTGTTTCGCTTATCCATTGCCTAACATCATTTCTTCTTTCATATGCCAGACAAAGTGTACATTACAAAACATCACGTATTTATTAGTTCTTTTCTAGAGGACTAGTGCATGTACATATATGTCTCCAACTCTGACATAAACAGAGACAATTCATTTTTTAGTGTGATTTTACTGAAGAATGTACTCTTTACATAAATTTATTGTATCTGTAAGCGTCAAAATCCAAGTTAAAGTATTGAAAACATAAATTTAACAACTAATTGAAATCTGACACTATTAGTTTATCTTATATAGTAATATATGAGAAATATGATAATATTCGGACTCTCTAAATCCGGTGAACCTGTTGATAAAGGGGTGCCGTTTTTCACATCATTGTGACATCCTAGCTAATTAAAAAGATTCATGCATGATGTGAAGGAGATATCCAATGGATGCATGGGATGCCAGAGACCAACCAAGTTTTTGATTTGTTAGCTAAACATGGATTGTCTATATCTTCGTATTTTCATATTTTTGATGATGTCATTTCTATCTTCTTTCATTTTTCTATTTTTTAGGTTAGCTTTTAGTCTTCTTTCAATTACAAAAAATAAAAAATATAATAAAAACTAAGTTTTACTACTCATTTAATCCTTATATTTATACAAGTTTTTCTTCTTAGTTTTTATACTTAAAAACATTATTTTTTAAATTAAAAAAACGTTCTCCTTTAATTCTTACATATACTATTTTTAATTCTTTTTAATTCATATCATAAGGACTAAAAATGATTGTGTATGGATTACATGGGATTAAAAATAATATATATATAGGTATTAAAAGAAAATGTCATTAAATATATATAATTATTAATAAAAACAATTACTCTCTTTGACATACACATTTTTTATTTTTAAAGTATCTTTTAGTATATATATATAACTATTTTTATTTCCTTCGTAACCTTCATGATGTAACTCCTCTCACTTTCTATATATGTCACTATTTTTTTAACTACTTTTTCTTTTTATATTTTAAAAATAAAGATAGAGGTGTCTTTTTTTTCAACTAGTAGAGAATAAAAGGAATTAATATTTTGTGACTACAAATTAAGTAATGGATTAAATCTAAAAGTTATATTCTCATAAGGAGATTGACCGGTAGATATTGACTTGTACGGCAAGAGAATTCACTGTTTATCTAACTGTATATATAGAGTTTAAACTGATTAAAAAGTCATCGTCATTTCAGTATGATTAACGGATTAAATTTTTTAACGTTAATTATAACATATATTAATAGGAAGAATGACTTCATTTCTTCTGTTTATATAAAAAAAAAAAGTAGGGAGAATTTCATAGTCATGGCTTAGTAATTCTTTACTATAATATATGCCTAAAAAAAGAGTGCAAATGATCGGTAACCCTCAATTTTTAAGTAAATTTTATAAAAAAAAAAATTCTATTTTACCTTTATTTGTTTTCATTTCATCAAAGGAAGAAATTTTCAGTAACAAAATTCTAGCACACATGCTTCAAACAAGTTCAAAATAAAAAGGATGTGTACTTAAAATTAAGATAATTGCCCATGTATTTAAACTCATTTTTTAAAAGAAATATTTTCTTAAAAAAATAAAATAAACAGTTTTATATGTTTTATATTTATTTAAACTAGGGTTTTTAAACAAGAAAACATTTGTTTACTTCTTTTAAGAAGTAAATCCATAAATCCTATCTAGTTTTTTTTTTCTAAAAAAATGTTTTTTTTCTTAAAAAGTATTTTTAAAAAAAATTAAACAAATTGGCCAATAAAGATCTATATAAGAAACTGCCTAACATGGTCGTAGGAATCTATATCAGTACAATTTTTTAGGGGTTTAAACATCTCTCTATTTTTCTCTCTCCTTCCCAAGGAATAAAGATCTTTTGCTAGGAATTTCTTAAACTTTAGCAGACCTAATGTTAAAAAACAATGATCCGACAATTCATTTGGATATTACATGTGTTGCACATGTGGCACCAAACAATATGATTTGTGATGATTGAAAATGTAAAAAGAAATCGCTCTTACTTTCTACTCAACAGTGTGAACAGGGCCTGGAACTAGAAAAAAGGCCTAGTCTAGGCCCAAATTAAAGGCAGCTGTAACCATAATTTATGCCACTCACAAGGTGTAGAGCATAAGTAAAAGGAAAGGAAAAATAATCATTCGATTTCTATAATTATATAATTTTAATTTTAGTCTTTAAATTTAATTTTTTTAGTCTTTAAATTTAATTTTTATTTTTAATAATACTGTACAAATGCTTTTGAATCCTTTTTTTATGTTATTATACAAATTTTATTTTTTAATCCTTGTCATTTTATAACGACAAAAATCAAAAGAAACCTAAAAATATTGTAAAGGATTAAAAATATAATTTTTTAATATAAAAATTAAAAGATAAAATTAATAAAATTATAAAGATTAAATAAGTATTTTTTTTCAAAAAGATTAATAATAACAAGTCACAATTTTTTAGGTAATAGTAAAACACCAACTCTTGCTTTCTTGTACCCTTGTTTGGTTGGGGTGAAATAAGTGATAATGGAAGAGAAGAGGTGGAAAGAGATGAGAAAATATGATTTTTTTGGATGGTTTGGTTGGATAGAATTGGAAGGAAGATTTCAAAAGAAAATTGTGGTGCTTACTGCTTAAAATTTTTCTCGATCAAGTGGGTGGAATAGCAAAGAATTAAATATTGTTCACTTTTTCTTCCAGTCTAGCCCTTCCTCACACCTTGTGTGACTTGTGGGTTTTTTTTTTTTTTTTTTTTTTAATCAGCATGTAACTTGTGGGTGTTGTTACAGCTGCAAGTGTAGATACCCGTTGGCATTTTGCACACTCCTTCCTTGCTCCTCTTTGTTGTTCTCAGTTGCTTTTTTTTTTTTTTTTTTGCTCCTCCTAGTCCTCTACGAGGTGCTGCGAGATGTGTCGCAAACGAAGATCATGTTGGCGTAGTGGGAGTCGCAAAACAAATTTCAATAATGTTACTTTTTAAAAAATACAATTAAGCTTATTTCCATTGTGTATGGTAAAAGAATACCTTCACTCCTTTCACAACACCTGATGAAAATAAGTTTTCTTTGTGTACTATGGAAAGAGATATCTCCTATTTCAACTTATTAATAATATAAACTTATTATTGTTGGGTATGGTAATACAATATACTTAACAATCTCCCTCCCTTATATATGTTTATAAAAAAAAATTGTAAAAAATGAGGTATATGTAGTTTTTTACGATAATACAATATACAGTAAACATAGGTTTTTTTGTTTATGTATTTCGAAGTGACAACCCTCACCTTCAATTACCACACAACGAAAACTCGTATATATGATATATCGTACACCATAAAAACATGTTTTTCATGAAGGATATTTTTATAAAAAAAATACAAAAAAATTCAAAAAAAAAAAAGGAAAATGAGAAAAAGGTATGAGAATAACATGTGCCTCAATTTAATTACAGCCCTGAGCCACTAATGACTAATGATGGACTCAATTTTACTCATAGTGGGCCAAAGTTTTGTAAGCATCAAAGCCTCTTTTCCATTGTTCATATTAAATTGTATAATTTAAATTTTAACTTATTGTTAGGATTTATTAGGTTGTTAGCGTTTGTTATTATATTTTAATATTTGAACAAGAATTAAGATTAGATTAGTTTGTTATTATCCCGTATTATTAGCATTTTGTTGAATTTCTCTCTTTTATATAAGAATATCATGTTGAGGGAAAATATACGAAGAGAATGGAAGAATGAATGAAAACAGTTCATTATATGTATCTAATTTTTAACATGGTATCAGAGCCAGGTTATCCTCTATGAAAAAATCATGGTTTCCTCCATGAATAAGAGTCATGAGTCTTCTATGAATGAGAATTATGGTATCCTCCATGAAAAAAAAATAATATTTCCACTGCCTTTTTTTTTTTTTTTCAAAGTCTTTCTTCTTCACATTCCCAAACGTATATCTCCTTCTATCTTTTTATCTTATCTTCATTGTATTTCACTTATACCCAATCATTTATTTCCTCCTTAACCTTCACTTTCTCCGATTCCTTTACAAATTATGATTATTATTATCATAAATTTTGTTTTTGCCTCGCATAACCTTTGCGATTTTGGTTCCGTTTTGAATCCTTCTCGTATCCATTTGAAGGTCATTAATGTAAAGCTCGTTGCATTGTTCTGAATTCTTCACAGACCAACCCGGAAGTCTATTGACATAAACATGTGATTGTTCCGAATCCATTATCGTATCTCAATTCTCCTTGCACGTATTCTATTTGAAAGTCATTGATGTGAAATCAGTTGCATTGTTCTAAATCTTCATAGACCATCCCTGTAGTTTATTGACATGAACATGTTATTGTTCTGAATCTCTTCTCGTATTTCAATTTTCTTTTTACCTTACATAATCGAAGCACGTGGACTATCCTGAAGCACCTCTTGAATATATTGCTGATCAAAGTCATTCCTGAAAGAGTGTTTGAAGAAGCAATTGGTAAGTTGGGCATGACCGATATTCATACACCAACTTGAGGGGGAGTGTTGAATTGTATAATTTAAATTTCAACTTATTGTTAGGATTTGTTAGGTTGTTACATTTTGTTATTATATTTCAATATTTGAACAGGAATTAAGATTAGATCAGTTTGTTATTATCCTGTATTATTAGCATTGTTGAATTTCTCTCTCATATTGAGGAAAAATATATGAAGAGAGAATGAAAAAATGAATGAAAACAGTTATTGTATGTGGCTTTTGTTTCCTGTGGTCTCAATCCTTGCACCTTCGAATACAATTACATTTTTGGAATGAGATTTTCGGAATGCAATGGAAGATAAAAGATAGTGGGATTGCAGGATGTAAGGGCCCCCTTGTGCTCTTTATTGTATGTGGACATTGAGCTAGCTTCTGGGCTTGCACCAATTTTGTTAATTTATTCGTATCACGGGTTCTATGTGGAATAAAAAACATATAATTGATCTGCTTTTTTTTTGTATTCATTTTATATCTAAGCCAGCCATCAATTTGCACCATTTATGCTCCTTGCCTTTTGCACACTCCCATATTCCAAACATTATTATGATCACAATATCATCATCCAAACACATCTTTGTTTGTGTTACCGAATGCGCGTGAGCCCAATCCTTGTTCATTTTTCTTAAATTCAAAAGCATATATAAAAGCATCTATGACGTTGTCAATTTTGATACTATGATTATTACAAATTCACACTGAAACAGAGTATAATTGTCCAAAGGAATCTTAGGCTTTGCGTCAAAGATTGTAGTTCAAATTACACATACACATGTACAAGCACATATGTTTTTATAGACTTAAATGTCAAACTGTCTTTGTCGATACCACAATCATTGTTAATATAGTTCAAATTCTTGAGAAATTTTTTGAGTGTAGGATTGTCTTTACAGATATCAAAGTGGTCTTTATGTAATTTGGATTCCTAAAAAATTTCATTTAGAATAAACTAATTCAACCAAATTTCTTGTTACAAAGTCAAGTGATCATTTCAAAATTCTAAATATCAAGTTGATATAGCAAATCAATTTGCATATAATTCGAAACTGGAATCTTGTCCATCTTAGGAAGAACAATTTGATTAACTCATCATGATGCTAATTTCAATGTAAAATTTGTAATCGGGTAATTTAAATACATATTATAATCATGATATAGCATATTCTTACTTTTTCTCAACATCCATTTACATTGAAATAACTATAAACCCAACATATACTCAGTGATGACCAAGTAATTTGAGTTTTCATGCTATCATCTTGTACCTATAATTACAATTTAATTTGGTAAATACTTTTCTTCAAATAAAAGATTTTAGTATGCCCTAAATTACTAAAAGCACTTACGAATTTGAGTGTTTTACTAAAATGTGTTAAAATTACTAATGAGCTGAGATACTTGAAGGCAAAACAAAAGAGTAGCCAAAGTCATGCATAGACTAGTTTCAAACGACTTACACAAATCTGCAACTTAAAAGCAGACATACAAAATTCTCTATTGCAAAATTACAGAAGGCACTGAATATCACTACAAAAATAGAGTTCTGAACTTTGGCATGGGATGGGAATCTACTGCTACGATAATCATACAGTAATAAGCTTTAGCATAAACATCAATACCAAAATTCTCCAAATTACTACAATTACTCTCAGTTGGATGTGAAATTGTTCTGGACAAGAAGAATTGAAAAGCAATGGTTTCTAAGTGAGGAGGATGTGAAACCTTTTTGTGTGGAATCACAAGGGCAGGGGCAAACTCAACACAGGGTATCAAGAACTTGGTGTCTTTTGCCATGGCACTCACTGAACCCTACACGTGCAAAGATTTTTCACCTTGTCTCACTTCGTAACTGCAAGTTGAATTGCAACAATTTCCTAGATTAAATTGAGTACAGATAAAAACTGTTTAATGGTATTATAGTTATGAGTGTGTTTGTCTGAAACTGGAGTTAAGAGGGATACTAGCGAGGCTTCCTTTTAATAAGGGTTGGAGTGATGGCATTGTTAATTCATATAGATGTAGCACACGTGAAAAATATTAGTATTTGTAGTTTTATTGGCGTGAACATTATTGGCACACATACGCGTTACAATTTAGCATATACCTAAATGATGGCCACAAACCCACAACTAACGTGGCGATTACTTTATACTTACGTCAAAATCACCATCCATCGACACAAAAAGGAAAATGTATATATATTTTTTAGAAAAAGGAAAAATATGCTTTCATTATTCTTTTGTTAGTTACACATTTTTTGTAAGTATCACCCATTCACGTCCATTACTTTTAACGTTCCAATGAGCTGCGTGAATATATGTCTTTATTATGATTGGTTTTGTTAATATATATTCATCTTTAGAAGTGTTTGAGTTCGACTTCTTTATAGAAAAACTAGTATAATATGTGATATATTTTTACTGGTTTATTGGTTTATGTAAATAAATAATAATTTGTTTTCTTACAATAAATTTCGTATATTCTTTTTTTATTTCACTTGTCTTTATTTTTTTGGACATTGTTGTGATACTCCAATGTGTTTTTGTGCTTGAGTGCGTGAATACAAACATGTTATTATCTGTCATAATTTTCCTTTAGTACATGACTATTATCTTGACACATCATTATTGTTCTAATTTTGAACAAATTTGAAAGCACATTCTCTTTCAGTGATTTTTGGATACTATCATTTGGTTAGTAATATAGTTCATTCTAATTTAATAGATTTTAGAATATAATTAATAGAATATTTTTCTAAAAAATTGGATTAATAACGTAAATATCAATTTTTATTATAAATATTCGTGAAAGTTCTTTATGACATGTGAAGTTAGTGATCAATATTTGTAAGAAAAGACGAGGAAGGAGGTCTCTATCTCTCTCAAACTCCACTGGACGCATAATGTTCATCGTGCGAGTGAAGAACACGAAGGGACTAGTGAGGGAGGGAGACGTTCTCACCCAACATGAGTATGAGAGAAAAACAAGGGAGTGCGGACTTGCGGCTCATAATGCTAAAATGTCTGTTGAAATGGAATTAGGTTTCCTAACTTAATTGGCTTAGAGCATTTATATTAGATTTTAAATTGAGATCTTAAATCATTTTTTTTTAACATCATAGTATTACATAAGATTGACGATCTCTCAAAATATCTCAAATTTTTTATTTTAATAGTAAATCTTATTTTGAGATATAAGAGAGAGAAAGAGGAAAAAATTTATTTTTTATTAAACAATATATATATCTTAAGAGTTCTTCTACTAGAATTTATTTATGTTGAAGATTTTTTCACTTTCTTTATTAGAAAATCTTGAACTCAAGATATAACCCTAAAATTGCTCTAAACAATATTCATTTTCTCACATTTGAACTTAAGGCCCAAACAAGAAAACCAAGAAAATCATGTTGCCATCCAAATATTTATGATACACCCATTTTACAGTTTTACGGATAAAAAAAATGATACACCACTTTTCTTATATTAGATCTTTTAACTTAAGAAGTTTTATAATTAGGTTTTCGTTTTAGAATCTGAATAAGAGGTTTTTATACAGATTATATTATATTAAAATTAAATATGATTTGGATGATAAATTGACTTTTAACTTTTTGTAATATAGAAGATTAAGTTTTAACTATAATAATAATTAGACACAAAGGTTCCTGCAACTCTTCTTATCACGTGACATTAAAATATTGGAAATGTATGATATGAAATTAGCAATTATGTTAATTTGTGTTGTATTTATATTTTGCTTTTTTAATGCATTATTAGAAAATTTAACAAATTTTACAAGTATAAAATTTGTATATAATTAATATTTTTTATTTATTAAAGATCGGTCATGTGGATAATTTAGTTATCCACTAGTTAGACCATTAATCTTGTGTTCTAATATCTTAATCAAGTTAAATACTGATTCGATTTTTAAAACTATGATTATCAACCTATAAATTTAGCAACTCATAAAAAAACATAATTTCAACAAAACAACATGAGAAATTGAGGGTTAAATTATAATTTTGGTCTCTTTATAATTTTAAATCCATTATTTTTGTCTTCTATTTCTAAATCAAGACATTTAATTTTTGTATAACAACAAATGTTGATTTTGTATGATATATTCTGAAAATTAAAAGGACTAAATATCTTGATTTAAAAATAAGAAGGTTTAAAATTATACAAAGACATTATGTTTAATGATTATATAAAGTTGATAATATGATGAGCTGAAATCACCGTGATTTTTTGATTTACCATGATTTTAAGTTCAATATTTATGTATTAACAAAGATATATTTCTACGCTAATCTCCAAACACATTAAAATTTTAAACTACGCATCCACTTCAATAAAAGAAAAGAGGGGGGCACATACACACAAAAACTTTATGAAAATTATTTATATAAATAGAAAGCTGCATAATTAACTGCATATTTTACAAATGTACGGAGTAGTTGCGAGCTCGTGACCAAGTTCACAACTGGATTCTCTTCATAAAACTATAGCCTTCAAAACGGCGTTCACATGTTTACGGGACAAAATCTAGCTTGCAACATTTACTTTACTACACTTCATTCATGCACAAATTAAGCCCCCGATTTTGGACGCGACATATATGCTTGATGGCACCACCGACAAAATGCTCATGCATGGATGATCGATGGATATTTATATACCCCACGTCATAAACCATGCATAAACAACTTATAAGAATAAGTTACATCAAATTGGAGAAGGTCGTTTATTATAGTTGACCATCACTATTTTCGAATCCCTCGGCAGCTTCTTCTTCTTCTTCTTCGGTGATTGTTTCCAAAGTAGGTGTATTAGAAGGTTTCTTTGTGTAAATAATAGGTGCTGGGGCAACCTCCATCCAGGAACTTAGCTTTCTGATTCCCTTAGCCATTGGCATATTTTGACCAACAACAATGAAATATTGCTCCTCTTACCTGATCAAATCTCAAATCGAGTCTTGCAAAATGTAAATATCTTCTCTCCTCCTCCTATGTATAGAAAGAAGAGAGATACTTTCCTATAAACTTTGTAAAGGGTTTTGATTTATTTATGAGAGAGAATCAAATAAGAAGCAGGATTTTTTATTTGACAAAGCCCTTACGTGCGTGTACATATTTATAGGTAGTGGAGCTCGGAATAAGGAGCTAAAAATCAGAAGACAAAATTAAGTAGGAGATATTTGGAGAAGGCATAGATAGGAAACACGTATATCTGGACGGTTTTAAGGTAATACACGTGGAGAAATGAAAGACTGTTCGGAAGCTTCGGTCATGGCAACATTAATTACATTAAAAATCTACGAAAAGTTCCAAGAATAGCACGGCTATTGATCTAACCACAAACGTGTCCCTACAATAATTTCATTGTCGGTTGCTTAAGTCCTACTAAGAACCCCCAAATGAATTCCCTGTTTGAGAGGCAAAAGAAAATGTCAACAACACCTCACTTTTATCATGTCCGTGAAATATTCGTATATTCTTAGCTAATTTGTTGACAATTTGGGCATAGCCTCTAGAATATACTGGAATATAACAGAGAAACATAAGGGATTGGATATTTGGAATTAAAACTAGTAACTCCTTTAACGGTGAAGCAGTCAAAACATGTTACCAATATATTTTTCTTTTTACAATTCTTTAAACATGTTACTAATATGTTCCTTAACAATTCCTTAAGGCACTCAATGTTTTTTTTTTTACGGGTGCTTGGTCCTACATCCACTAGTCTTTATGACGAAAAGGGTTTTTTTTTTTTTTTTTTTTATCATTTAGGGTGGATTTTAAATTTTTATTCAAATGAACTAAGATGTAATAAGTGTTACTATTTCTAAGTTAGAAGTCTTAACACAAGTTAAGACTTGTATATTTTTAATTTTTTTAAAGAAGTTGTAAAAAAAAGTATAATTTTTTTAAAACATATTATTTTAAAGTCAATTTTTTTAAGAAAAAATGGTAAAATTTGTTTTTTTTTAAATGTTATTTTTTTAATTGTTAATAATTTTGAATTTAATTTTTAATATATATATATAGAAAATATATTAAATAAAATAATATATTAAAAATTAGATATACAAAAAATTAAGAAAATATTAATAAATCATATAAAAATTTAGAAAATATATTAAATAAAAATTCTGAAGTAATTTTACCCAATCTTCATCATAAATACTTCAGAATTAAATAAAAAATAATAATTATTTTTGTTAAATGATATTTTACGTCAAAGACTAAAACATAATTGAGAAATGCTTAATATTGTGTTAATTTAAATATTTACAAATAAACAATTTTTAATTTTTTTAGTTTGATTTAATATTTGGATATATTTTTATATTTTTTAATATTATTTTATTTAATATATTTTTTAAATATTTTATATAGTTTTATTTAATATTTTCTTAATGTTTGGTATATCTAATTTTAATATACTATTTTATTTAATATATTTTCTAAATTTATTTATTAAATAATCAAATTAAAAAAATCAAATTTTAACAATATTTATTTTTAAAAAACAAATTTTATCATTTTAAAAAAAAATTTGCCATTTTGTTTTAAAAAAATGTATATGACTTCAAATTCATAATATTTACAACTTTGAAGTCGTAATATTAAAAAAAAAACACGTTTTGACTTTAAAATCTTAAAAAAAATTATGACTTTAAAGTTGTATGTTAAAAAAAAAATATACTGGAGTCGTAAAAAATTTACGATTTTAGTTTTAAAAAAATAAAAAATATATAAGTCATAAATTGACTTAGAAGCAGTGTTGTGAAAATCGATTCAAACCGACCGGTCGGATCGGTCCAACCGGTACCCGGTGGCATGATCGGGCCAGTTTGGTTATTGGATCGGCCATGCATCTGGCCTCGGATGATCCAACCAGACCCGATAGGTTTTGCAGCGACCCGATGATCCGACCTATTTTTGAAACCCGGTCTGGGTTTCGCTTTCACTTCACGGCCTTCACGCTCTCACGTTTCGGCCGTCACTGCCACCTCGCCACCAGGCACCATTCCACCACGTCGCTGCTTCATGCTTCGGCCGTCACCGTCACCATCGTCACCAAAATTGAAATTGGAAAGGTAGAACACTTGTCAGAGGTGGCTAGGAGGGAGCGAGAGAACACGTGACAAAGGTAGAGAAGGCGCAGCAGGAGAGAAGATGCAGCAAGGGAGAAGAGGCACAACAGGAGAGGAGAAGAGGCGCAACAAGAGAGGAGAATAATATATATGGACTATTAGGGTTTTTTCGTATTTGGGTCTAATTTGGCCAGATCCATAATATTTCTTTATGCAATTTCCATTTTGCATTTCGAAATGGGCTTTTGGCTCATTTACACTCTTTTTCAAATCTGAACTTGCATTTTAATTTAGGTAGTTGGTATTTACACTCTCTTTTATTATTCATACATTTTACTGGTGTTATCAACTTTAATACTTCAATTGTTATTTTGGATTTTTGAGTATGGAATTATGGATGAACTTTTCTTAATCAAATAATGTTACTTATATATGTATATATAATATAATATTAAATTTTTTTAATATAGACCGAGTCAAATCAAGTCAATTACCGACCAACCGTTTGGATCACTAACCCACTACTTTAACCGGGTCAATGATCAGGTCGAGTTTTATAACACTGCTCAAAAGACTCAGAAGTCATAACACTTGTTATGACTTATTCTCTTATAAGTAAAAATTTAAAATCTACCCCGAAATAGTAATAATAATAAAAGAATATCCCCTCCTCATCATAAAGCCATATCCACTGTTTATGCCCAACAAACTCAGACTAAAGGCAACGATATCCTTAACTTAACAAAGCCATTAAAAGTCCTATGCCACTTGAGATTGAATCTAGGCCTTTGTTTTCTATTGGTCCCGTGTTGGACTCCTTCGAATAATTTTGGCTTAGCCCGATTTAATGAGCCCATAAATTGGTTCGACCACAAACTATTCTTGGTTGAAGACTATAAGCCTATGACCTACGAGCCTATAAAACCAGTTGACCCAATACAAAAAAGTTCGATCCACATTATTTCACCAACCCATTACATGACAATGACAACCCCCCTCCCTTTCCCACAAAAGTAAAAATATTTCACAAACCTATCTTTGAGATATTTTTTGCCTGAGATCAAAAGAGAAGGATGAAAAACTGAAAAATGTCACAGCTATGCATTGAATTAGTCTATTTAAACTAAAATACCTTGTTGGTGATAATTTATCATAATTTTATGAATAAAAAAAGAAGCGGTAAGGCACCACGGTCAATAAGTAAAATAAACAGTTGCAAAGCCACTGTTGAATTCACTAGTCAAGACAATTTCCTTAACAAATTGAGTTACTACAGTACCGAACATTTTCTTTTAGTGAAGTTTCAATTTTAAATGATATAAGGTCCGAAGAAGCTCATCCTTATATACAAAACAATAAAAAGAGAATCGTATAATACGTTAATTATCTTTTGATAGACACTGTTTGCATCCTAAAATCTAACCTAACTCAATTGACAGGACCACGTACAGTATATGTGCGCATGCGCGCTGCAACTTGTTTTACCGTATATATGACACCTCATAATATTGCATTATATACAAGAGCCTTAGGACAAGTTGGCCAACGCGTGCTAATCTGATGGAGGAAATATATATCCTTACTCTCAAACACATGTTGCACGGGTGATTGATATACTACATTGAAGAGGACAATAGACATGTCTTATTAGGCCTTGTTCATTTTTCTAAGCTCTTTATTTGGCGGAATTATCAAATTAACATATGTGTGGTCTTCATAATTTAAGAGCCATCACTTTCTTTCTTGCTTTCCTAATCTGGAACTAGGAATTAACATCGATAGTAACTATCCTTTTACCTCCCTCAAGTATGCATCAATCAATCTTTTTTTTAGAAAAAAAAAGGACATTGAAGGGGGAATGGACAAAAATTAACATTTTATATTGATTGATTTTTTTATGTTAGTTACTATATTATAGCATTTAGCTTCACAAAAGAACCCACAAGTTTAAGTCCTTGACCAATTGATTATGAGATTAATCCTCGAAACAAAACTTAAACTTTTTTTTTTCAATGATGTATTATGTAAGAATTGAACCTAAGTTTTCTTTCTACAAATTCAACTTGTGCTGTCAACTAGGCTACATCTATTAAGTATATTTACTAAATAATAAACATCCAATTGTTTTTTTTAAAAAAAAAAACAAGGATCAATACGTTCTTAAAACCTAGAGGGAGAGTTATATATTCCAATAAACAAAAAAGAATTCAACTCATAGAGTTTACAATAATTTATGGATATTGTTCAATTAATTAGTAAAGAAATATACACTTATTATACTTGAAACATCCAAAGTTATAGAATAAATGTGCATTTTCATTTCAAATAAAGACCTTTAATTTAATTGTAGTAGTGTGTGAAGAAATTGGAGAGGAAGAAAGAAACATGAGGAGGTTGGTTTAAATTTAAAATCTTTATCTTCTTATTCTTGTCTATTCTCCATCAGTGAAAGAAATTTGAAAGGGAGGGAAACTTGTTTATGATTTTTTTGTTGTACTGACTAAATTTGTTTAATACTTATAAGGATAAATAACAATATATTACTTTAATTTTTTCTCTCCTCCCTTTACTAACCGAATAAAGGAATTCTTCTAAATAAATAAATAAGTAAATAAAAGAATCCTTCTCTCCAGGACCGTACATGAATTAGGTTAGGTTGAGTTTAAGAAAAATATCACTAGAATCGATTAAAATAGAAAGAGTTGACTTGTTTTGGGTTTAGTTAATTTTGAGTTTATAACTCAAATTAAACGAATCAACTAGACTAATAACAGGTTGGATATATAATAGGTCTAAAAAGATTACTCTCAAAGTTATTTATTACTTTTTAAATTAAAAATGATAATATTCAAATTATTTAATGTGTATATATAATAATAATAATAATAATAATAATAATACTAATAATAATAATAAAAATAATAGGAGTTTAGTTGTTATATATTATTAGCATAAAGTTTATATATCGTTTCAGACAATCTTAACTTTATATATAAATTCTTTACATTCTTCTATTTTATATCAAATTTATGGTTTCTTAATTTACTATTTAGGATGAGAAGAACTTTTCTATGGGTAACAAAACAAATATAAAGTTACCCTTAAATGGAGAAAATACTATTTCAATTAAACATATATAAAGTATTATAAAATATCACATTTTAAAAGTTTGAATACTAACTACTTTAAAATTAGATCAAGTAGAAGGATAACAAATTTAACCCAAACTAATAAGATTTAAAACTTTACAAATTAATTTACTTAATTTTTCATATTGATTTTATTAAACGCCTTAACATACTTTTTGTTCTTGTCCCTAGTTGTTCAAGTCTACTTATACTCAGCTTAATTATGAAGTATGAGCATCCATAATTCAATGTATCAGCTTGTTGAAGGACAACAAACTTGATAGTTGATACCCAACCTATATTGTTCGGTCGGGTTAAAAAGATTTCAAATGAATTTTACTCAAAATTTCATATTGATTTTATTAAAAAATATGAACCAACATATTTGTTTATCTTATTTCGAATTGTTCAATTTAAATCTACTTAGCTAGGGAAGTATAAACATTCATATTCTCCGGAAGTTATAAGGTTGGTTTGATAATTAAAGAGAAAAAAAGAAGAGAGATCCATGTATATGAATATTTCCACCAATAAAAAATTAATAATTAATAATTAACCATACGAGGTTTTATAATAGTTTAGCAAAATGTCTAAGACTAAGAGTAACCACGGGTATCACTGGTACAAATTAAAGAGATCCATGTATTTGACCGTATGGTTAATTATTAATTTGTACCGGAGATTGTAATAATATGGGTACCACCGGTATCTTCAGTATTAATGAAAATACTTTTTGCTGAAAGAAAAACAAAACTAATATGTTGTAATGACCAAGGGAAATCGACTTAGTAATTCTAATTTCCTAATGCATGCATAAACTACAAATAATTATACTCGGAGAGAAATCTCTATCAAACAAAATAATTTTATTGTGGATTTTTAACTATTTGTCAAACCAAGTAACATTGAACATGTACTTAAAGTCGGTTCTTTTCAAAGCAAACCAACAATTCGACTGCGTGGTGAGCCATTTTGAGCCTAATTTGGCCCCTGATTTTGATTTCTTTGTTTTCTATTGCACTTTGAGCAACTTATTTGCCTATCAAAACCCTTCACGCTTTGAGGTTGTGAATGGGCATTTCTTTGTACAAATCATTGAGAAAAACAGTTTCTAAATCATATATTCTATTTGTTTTTAAACAATAAAAAAAAATAACAGCAATCTATGATTTGTACAAATATATATAAAAAAAATTGACTAAATCATATTGTTTACTACTTTTTGAGACACCTATAAAAGTAATACAAATCACCTTTATCTTTTTCGCATCTTTCATTGTTCTATAATATTATAATCTTCGGAATAGTTCACACTTCACCGCATACTATTTCAAAGCTAATGTGCTAAAATTTAACTGAATGCTATTTTAAAAATATAATCTTCTCTCTAGTCGCACTAATTTGTAAACCGTATCTTTTTTTTTTTATATATATATATAAATTAGTTTATATATATTGGATCTCAGAAATATACCAAAATCAAGACATAAGTTTATTCTTTATCAGGACCAATATTTGTTAAGCTATAAACCTTATATTTGAACATTTAAAAGGACACCTAAAGCTAAAAGGCTAAACCGCTGTTCCATCCAATGCAAAGTGTATACACCAATGGGAAAGGATTAGGCCACAGTGGAACTAGACAATAATAGTCATGACCACTATGATAAAAATAAATACTAATGACCACCTCGTGACAAAAGTTATGATTACGTGTCAGGATATGGACATCTTCATATCATTAATTGAATGGTGATGATGGAACCCACATCTTTAAATCTGACAAATTATATTGTTATTATAAATTTATATTTTTTTAATATAAGAGATAAAATTAAAATAATATGTGATAAAATGAATAATTTATAAGATATAAAATTAATAATAATAATATATAAATAAATAATAGAACTCTTTAACTTTTTCCCAATAGTAGCTAGTAATTGACTGATTTTTTTTATACATAAGTAATAGACTAGACAATGGACTCTTTTTTTTTTTTTAAATGTTTTCGTCAATATAGAAATATTTTTTAACGCCTCGTCAATCATTTATAATTTCTTTTATGACTTTATTTAAATTACTTAAACTCTTCGTAGCTAAACGGATCTTGTTTCTTGTATATATTATTTATAATCGTTAAATTCTATGTGTTTTCTTGATTAAATGGATTTAAATTTTCGAATTATATTCTCTCTTAGCTAAATGACCGTCCTATTTTTTTGACGATAATGGCAGTCTAATTTGGGAAAGAAAAATACATCAAAAATTGGTGGACACCCTCAATGCTAATTAACACTTGCAGAGAGAAAATAAAAGAGAAGAAAAGAAAATATAAGGTATAATAAAATTATGATAACAAAAAATATCAAATTGATATTTGTAATATAAAAATTTCAATTTCTACGAGAAAACGTGTGCTGCCGTCTTAACCTTTATTAAAAGTCATTAGAAATGTTTTATTATTTTATTATTAACTTAAGTCAGTCGCCGAAGAAAGATCCCATTGGTCCAAGTGTCTGTCTCATGTAAATCGGATAACTCTTTTCTTGTTTCTCTGTCTGTTTCCCTATCCAGACTAGTAAAAAAAAAAAAAAAAAAAGGAGGTTACGAGAAAGGAGAAAATCTTAGAATGTTTTGTTCGGCTCAATATCACGTGACTATTATGGTGGGAAAATTACTTTAAAAATAAGCAACTAAGTAAAGAGTATATTAATTTCTAATTTTATCGAGAGAAAAAAAAAGATTATGATATTCTTTATATTAAATTAAAACCAAACACATTTACAATAAAAATATGTCTTTAATTAATATTTTAAATATCACAATCCAAGTAATAATAAACATTCAATTAAAACAAGTATACTTGGTAAGAATGGGTCACTATAGTTTAAGTACTACAATTTTATGACAAAACTTTCCCCCCTATGACAATGCTTCAGTTTTGAATGTTACATAGCGATTCTTTTTATTATTATTTAACGTGTAGAATGTGAATTTTTTCATATGGTGCATGTATCACTCACTACCTATTTGTGTAACGTGTAGTGTGCCATTTTTGTTTTCCCTTGATGTGCAAGGAATTTGAGATTGAAAGGGAAGCTGCGTGCGGGCACGAGGTAAATATTGAATCCGAATAATCACCAATGGTGCACTGCATCCCCATGATATCCTTAACAGAAGTGACCCAATTAAGGGGAACTTCATGTTAAAGCACGTGAGGCCCCTTGCATTAAAATTGAACCCTTACTAGTTATTATAGTTATTGAATTTGTTAATTGTAACGCGTATAGTGATACCTAGAGTAGAGAAAAAGTGGATTGGCTTTATGCATAACCAACCGAAAACCAATTATATAAATAAATGACAACTAGAAGGAATAATAGTCAAGAGTGTGAATGAAAAATCGCAAAACAGAGCAACATTCAATGGCGTCTAGGAAGGGCTTCCTTTCGAAAGTGAGTTCGATGTTTGTATCATCAAGCACCGATTTGGAGCCGAAATCCACAGAGGGTGACTTGGAATTGGATGAAGCTGACATGTTCAAGTGGAACATGTCCAACGAAAACAACAAGAACAACACTGTGACAGAGTCGAAGAAGAGGCCACGATCTGGTAAGAAGAAAAAGGTGAACCCTGTGGCCTCATGCTCAATGCCAGTGGCTATTCCTGATTGGTCGAAGATTCTGAAGGAGGACTTCAAGGAGCACAAGAAGAGAGAATTTGTTAGCGACGACGATTACGATCGAGTTCCTCCTCATGAGTATCTTGCTAGAACCAGAGAGGCTTCTCACTCAGTGCATGAAGGAAAAGGAAGGACCCTTAAGGGTAGGGACTTGTGCAGTGTCAGAAATTCCATTTGGAAGAAATTGGGGTTTGAAGATTGATTAAGTATAGACTATAGAGGAAATTGGTAGTAGTGCCACACATATATGAACATTTGATCTGATTCCATAACTTTTTAATCTTTGGAATTTTTTGTTTAGGTGATCAATTTAATCATAGGACTATACTAGCAACTTAGTAGCTCTGTTAGGAAAGGTTTATATTCATAAATTATAATTATATCTCATATATATGCTATGGTCTTCATGGACATTTTTCTTTCTTTTGGGACGGGTGACTCTTGCTTGTTAGGTTATATTATAAGGAGATATATGAAGCCTCCTTCATTTGGATGTCTAGAAGAAGGGATCATTATCATGATTGTAAGTTGTAATTAAGTGTTTTCAACTATTTAAATGCCTACTTATACTTATGATCTTTTAAGTTTCATATTCATCTTATACTTACTTCCTTCTTTTTTTTAGCGTTACATTGTTTGTATTATTTGTTTTATCATTTGTTAAAAGCATTTGGGTTTGAATGATGAGAAAGGGGTATGGTGTTTAAAGAGATAAAAGGGAAGGCATGAATGAATGGTAGGAAGTTTTCATGGAAATGGAAAGAAAACAAAGTAATTAGGGATGTTGATGGATTATTTTAGTTTGGATTTAAGGGAAAATTAAATCCAAACTAATTGGTTTTGTTGGTTTGGTTCTATTCAATTTTACAAATGTTTTTGTCTAATCCGAACCAAATCAATCTAATAATAAATGAGTTAGATTCAATTTGGGTCATTAGATATTCCATCAATTTTTTCTTAAAGAGTAACTTAAAAAATAAAAAATAACATGATTTTTTTTTTATTTTGACAAATAATGTGACATATTATAATACAAGTAACATATTTAAATGTTATTTGACTCATGTCCAACTAAATAATAATATAAATTATAAAGAAACACATGATTATGATTAAATCATAAAACTTCATCCATATATAATAATTAAAAGAAAATAAACTAAATTATCCAACTCAAATATTGATTTTGAATGCAAACTAAAGTTAAACATAATGAAAAGATTCAAAATAATACAATACTAGTTAAATTAAACATTTAAAAAAAATAGTGAATATATAGTTGATTTGATTAAAGTTTAAAAAGTGTGAATTCAATATTTGAACCAATTTTAATTGGTTTAATCTAGATCAAGTCTGAAAAAAAATCAAATTAATGTAATTTATTCAATTTTAATTGTCGGATTGGTAAAAAAAAAAAATGATCCAAACCAATAAACATTCTTAGAAAATATGTCATGTAAGAAATGGAAGACGTTGGCGGAAAACACGGGTAATAGGTTGATGGTAGTAATAGTTAACTGCTTAACGCACCAGTTGGTTGAGAAAGGTTATACCCAGCAACAGTTCATAAAGGAGTCAAGTTGTTTACAAGTTATTTTTTCAAAAACATATACATTCTATTATATCTGTTTTGTTGCTGAAACAGAAACTGTATAAAACAAATGCAATATTTTTTTGTTCATACATATTATCCTTCGTAACAAGGTATTATTAGCTAGGTTCTTATTAACACAAACTCCTTGCTTGATTATAGTATAAATAGTGATACTTATACATTATTTTTATACACTTTTATAATAATGAAACAAAATATATATATATATATATATATATATATATATATTTAAATGTGTGTATGTACTAGAATGAATCCTCTGCAAGTAACTTTACTCAACAATGAGATTCTAATTTTTTTAATATAATAAAATAGAGGAACTATTTCAAGTTTTTTTTTACTAGAGAGGAACCCTCTATATGTTCTAATATTTTTCTTTCTTTATATTTGGAATAATTTGCTTAGAAAAAATATTTTTATTTTTTATTTTCTATCAGAAAATTAATAATATGACGGTTTTTTTTTTATCTTTACATAAGTAATTTTATTTTATCATATTTAATAAATTAACTTTAGGAAATGATGATTTTCTCGAAACAAATTATTCCCAAAAATGTACTTGCGTAGGATGTAAAAATATCTTTAAAAGTAATTGTGAGGTTTGTGATATCTTTAGACAAAAATAGAATGGATAAGACTCATACGAGTAATGATAAAAGGTCTACTCTATTCTAGGTGAGTTGAGTGAACAGAGGAGAAAGTATAGAGACAAGTAATAAATGTAACAACTAATAAGTAATGTGGTAAAAAGTAAATAAAAATATAAATAAAATGGAAAAAAAGTAAAATTTCAACTCTTCCTCATCTCAATTTTTGTATATAAAGGACCTATTTGAATATAAATTAGAAGTATTTTTGAGAACTTCTCTATTAGAAAGTGTTTTTTTCGGTAAAGAAGTTCTTGTAAACACTTCTAGTCATATATCTAACCATAACATATTCAAAGTCGTTTAAGGATTAATTTTATTACACTCATTCCAACTTCACTTATTTTCTGTATTTCTAATTAAAACTATTCTTTTATGATATTATTTTATACTTTTTTAATAGAATAAAATTTATAGTTGGTTATTATAAAAAAAATTGTTTTTAGATTTTTTTCAAATTAAAAGGATGAATATAATACAAAATATTCTTAGAGCATTAAAATTGAATTTGGAAAATTTTAGAAAAAAATAAAAATATATTTGATCTTTTTTTTGATATATAACATAACAAAATAAATTTAAACACACGTTCTCTCTCCTTTAAAAATAAAGAAAGTCTTAAATAAAAAACTGAAAAGGTTTTGTGCAAGAAATATTTTATATTCACAAAGGACACAAAACATTTACCTTTGCTTGCTGAAGTAGCTCATTGCCCATAAAGTCATGAGGGACTCGATAGAAGAGAGAATAATTTAGACGCGTTTTTATGGAAAAAAATGGCACAATTGAAAACGAAATATTGAGAAGATGAATATTATCCACCTTTTTCTATTTTTATTATCAAATAAATTTTATATGAGTTCCACAAATTACTTATATCCACTCTCCGTTTAACGAAACTCATAAAATTTTTATTTAATGATAAAAAAGTATACTGACAAAAAGTTTTGAACAAAACATTGTTAACATCTTTATATTAAGAATGAATGAATGATCAGAGAGGAAAATCCATTATTCTTATGCATATTAAATTAAATCGTAGAAGGAACCAGAATAAATTTTTTGGGTTGGTAATAGGTCAATTTTCAATTTGCTCCTACATTTAAGCCTTTTTAAAAGTGATTGATGATGTTTCAATGTTAGTACAACATTGATTTTGTCAAGTGGTAGAATGGCTTAATATAGTTTGGGGGATAATTGTATTTCGTTAAGCATCTAAATTAAAATTTAATTCCTTATTACGCGTATAAAAATATTATTAAAAAAAACTCATTTTAGGAGGCATTATTCTCGCAAGTAAACTAAAAAAAGAAAGGCATATATAATCTGATAATCAATAATTAATTATCTTACAAGCAATAAATCAAGGTCATATATTTTTATTCAATGTTCGCATGACTATATTACCATTGCCAAATAGATAAATAATTGTTGACTTGTTCATAATGTGCATGCTAAGTGGGATACTAAACCATCTATTTTTATTTTTTTTTATATATAGAAGAAACCATCTATTGATTATTGAGCCAAATAAAAAGACCAATTAATTTAATATTTCATTTTAAATAATTTTTTCATTATTGTCACATGTCTTTAAACTCTAATTTCACCCCATCATCCTTCCAAAACATTGGCGCTACTATGCTAAAAAGTCTCTTTCATTTTCCATGAGTGTAGGGAAAATAGAAGTTATCAAATATGTGACCTGGTTTAATGGAGGTTTGATCGCTTTGGAAGCAAGTTTAGAATCAATGGTCGAGTGCAAAACTGGTGAGTTGAGTAAATTTAGTGGCTAAAGTGAAGCAGTATAAAAATAATTTAGATGGAGGACAAGTTTTTGTAGTGAAATAGACCATGGGAACTCTTTGCTTACATTTTTTTTGGGGGCGGGGGTTACGTATTTGTTATGAAAAATCAAAGAATAATGTGTTGATTGCTCACAATGTCCTGGGAGTTTGCATTTGAAAACAGTCTTAGATAGACTTAATTTTGTTATAGTTACATACTCTTTTTTTTTTTTATTGAACTATATATTTTAAAACTTGTAATCTCAATAAATATCATGGTAGTTGCACGAGTTCTCTATAAGGAAATGAAAGAAAGAATACGATATTTTTTTTTATTATAGAACACAATATTCCTTGTTCAGAGTGTTTGTTAGAGATTGGAGAGTATAACTTTCGTTAGGTGATCTTAAATTTCAGTCAACAAAAAAACTCACTACAGTTTACATTTATTATAACAATTTGGTTACAGTCCACTGTCCTATGCTTTGATACATCAAAAATTTTATACGCCAAATTGAACTTACGTCCTATAATATTTAATTTTTATGCGCTAAATTGCACTTATATAATATTGTAAAATCTATAATTTTGGAACAACTGTTAAATATTTATCCATGACTGTTAAAATTGTACTCCCTCTGGTTTAATAAGTGACTCTGTGTTTGCCCAATTAACCCTCTAAAAAAAAGAAACAGCTTGCCCTATTTCGTTGTTGAAGGGTGTGGATCATATATGCATTAGGCCCTTTGATCTTCTTGTTTTCTCTCTTCATTGGTAAATCAACATAATTTTTGTGGGTTTTTTTCTACATTGGAAGTTTATTAGGGTAGTGTCTCAATGTTTCATGAGCAATATATTAATTCTCCTGTTGTATGAATACTCGTACGATGCTGCTAATTAGTATGGAGTACAAGATATTCAAACTAGACTTTGGTTCTTTCATGTTGTATATGAGAGAGAAAGATACAAAAACAAGTTTAATAAACCTACATAAAATGATGTAGATTCTGCTGAAGTTATTACTTATGTACCTTTTCCTCTAATAATTTACTTAAAGAAGAACATAAGAGAGGATGCATGTGATATGATCAATCTGTTTTTATTATTTAATCTTTGCCCATACTTCTATTGAAAGTGACAGACTAATAATGCACTTATATAAGTACATGCTTAATTTCAGGGAATAGATGCAGCTTTGTTTGCAGGTGATCATTTAAATTTTAACAACAGTCTCTTCTTATTCAGGGAGCGAAGTTCACCCCCTAGCTTCTGGATCACGTACATGGATATCTTCTGTAAGGTATTCATTATTACATATATATTATTGGAACACACTTCTTCCTCACTTGTACCATTATTCAGCAATCATTTTATTGCATCCCTATAAGATGCATTAAGTAGCATCGGATAATCCTTGGCTATCTATTTAATTGCTTAACTTGATAACTGATTATGAAAACACAAGAACAGAAATAATAGATTCAAGCAATTTATATAAAGACCTTAGAGTGTGTTTGGATAGAGAATTTTCAAAATTTCAAAGAATTTGAAATGAAAGTAGTTCAATTGAAAGCAATTAAATTTCATTCAATTACAAAATAACTTGTTTGGATTATTGATTTTAAATTTATTTTCACATAAATTCAAAATTATTATTAATTGCTGATTTTAAATAAGTTTTTATTCTCTCCTTATTTTCTTTCTGCAACACAGCACGCTCAAACACTAAGCATTGTAGCATCAGCACCAGCACCAGTGTATTACAAAAAACTTCACCATGGTTATTTTTGATTGATGGTGGTGTTTAAGCTCAGGAAGATGATAAAGGGAGGTTCACTAGTAATCTTCTCTCTTTTAGTGGAATTTCAAATTTCCAATTTTAACAAACATTAAAATTTCAGAAATTTTCTTAAATTCTTACTTTGAGTACATATCCAAACGGAACATTTTATTGAATAGTAGTTTAAATACCTTGTATAATTACTTTTACCCGCTTGAAATGCCATGTCCAAACGGACTCTTAGAGACCATTTGGGTCATGTTGTTGCTTGCAAATCAGATTGTGTAATGCCTTGCCTGCAGGTCTTGGAAGGAAAATCCTAGTGTCTTCTACATGCGTTAAAATTTGTCAACTCTCTTGGACCGGAGAATGTTCACTTTGAGATGATCATTCAGCAGCGGATGATATCAAAGTTAGGAGTTATTATTACTGAGTGTTGCTCTCTTATGTCATGTAATCAAACTTTTAGTCTTGGTTTTGTAAGAAGGCAAGCAAATGGAGTTGTTGATGCTCTAGCAAAAGCAGCACCATCTATATCTTATCTTTGTGATAATGAATGTGTTTAACAAAAAAATTTGGAGAGGTGAAAAATAATTAAGCTTATAATATATAAATAAATGTAATATTTTCAAAATTGTACTTATGGATAATTTTAAATATTTAATGATATTATTTAAATATGAATTATTTTTTATGATATTAGAAAATATTTGTAGCACTTTATTAATAATACTCTTTAGTTTTTTAACGACTTATATACCTTTGTTTGATACTAAATATAAAGAAAAGTAGAGGATTTATGTTTCAATTTTTTTTTTTTGTAAAAAATTAGCAAGACAAATTAAGTTATTTTATAATACGCAAAAATATTAAAATTTCAATAAAATTTTCAACAAATTTAAGGAAATATTCATATTTTTGCCAAAATCATAGCAAAATTGAAAGAAAAAATTGTAATAAAAAAAATATTTTCATAAAAAACCTACAAGAAAAATATGCAGGCAAGAAAAAATTGTAGGTTTAAGTTATATTTTAGGCTTTCCTATACAGATTGAGAATATAAAGGTGATAAAAAATAAGTTTGAAGAACTCAAAAAAATTATAAAAAGATATTTAATTAAAAAAATAGTTCTTGTACAAAAATTATTACTAATGTTTAAAATTAGCCATTAATATTAATATTATTAATAGTTTTTAATATATGTATAGAAACATAACATACAGTAAATTATCAACAACAACAAAACATAACAGTCAGGTTTATAAGCTTGATGAATCCTATTAAAAGTAAAACTCACAAGTCATGAGTGCTTGTCCTAGGCCAACCTATTCTGTAGCTTCCCAACCCACCTTTTACACTTTTCAGTTTGTTTATGGGAAATTTTTGTGAGTCTTATGATAAGATTTGTAGGTTCAGTGTGTTTTTTTCCCCCTCCTATTAAGTCACACTAACTTAAGATCGGTAATACTAGAAACCCCAAAAGGTTTGGGAGGGGCCATGGCCCCTTGGGTCCTTATAAGCTCCACCATTGTCTGTGATAATAATAATGTTTTTTCTCGTATTGTTCTATTGGCTATTAATAAAATGACTTAAGTTTGTTCTTGTGAAAAAAAAAAAAAAACAATTTATATAAAGGCATGATGCATTCATTTTAATTTGTTTTGGCCAATATATATAGCTACATTTTCTATACATCTATACATAGACATAAAAGAATGTTGATTTTGGTGACGTGTCAACCTCCCAACGCATCTCAGCTTTGGCACAGCTTTTCCAAGCTTGGGACAAGGAGCATGAGCAGAAGCCAAAGCAGGAGGCCGAAACTTCCTCACCAACTCTGCTTACATTCACCTGCCCTCTTCCTCACCTTCACGTTATTTTCACTCTCTCAGTCTCTCTCTCGGAAAAAATCAATTCCGTTCTCTCTCTTTCTCTTCCACACTTCCTTCTCCCTCTCTGTGCTTCCTTTGTTTCTTCTTCTTTTCTTTGTTCTGCTGGGTGAGTTCAAGCCATTTGGCCTCATTGCGTTTTTTTCTCTCCCTTATACCTCTTCTATTTATAAAGTTTGCGTTTTTTTTCACGTTCTGGGTATGTTTTGTTTGCGTTTTTTTTTATTTGGGTATTTTGTTTTCTTCAGATGGAATTGAGGGTGGTGGCGAGGCAGAGCACTACCACGAGGTGCTACCATGGAAAACGAGGAGATCCATGACTGAAGAAGAGACCACGAGGGCTTTTTCTTTTACCTCTTAACCTAAGTCTCCTTCTTTCCCATTTTCTTTCTCTATATGATACTAAAACCTTTTTTCATTTTGGCTAATTTTTCTCTTCCATTTTTCATTTTTGGCTCTGTTCTGAAAAGGGTTTGTTTCTCTTTTCAGAATTTCCTCCGATTCTTTGGGGAGGTTTCTATCATTGTCTTGTTCTGTTCTGTAGTGTGTTTTCAGTTTTTAAGTTTTGAGTTTCACTAACTCCAGCATACTCCTTTGAGTAAATGAGTAACATGAAGTTGGAGTTGCATGTTGGAATTTTTGTCACCTGCATGGTGATTCTCTCAGGGACTTTCTGTTTTGGAGATACTGACATGGTTGATGGTATTGTTAATACTTAATACCTAATTTCATTTCTATTTTCTATTTTATAAATATCATGCTCCCTTTACTTCTCAGTGAAGGAGTTAGAAAAAACCAAAGAAAAATAGCAAAATAAATAGAGAAAGTTCTATTTCTGCTTTATTTGTTATTTTTGCTTATAACAACTCTTTTTATTTTTTTATTATGCAACGTTTGGATTTTTTCTACAACATAGTATATTCTGCAATGCTTTCTCTGCATAGCCATGCTTGTCTTCCTTTGAAAGTTGATGGTTAATCTCACTTGGTTAAATATATTGCATGTTATGCTATGTGTTATGGCCACAGTTGCAGCAATAAATAGTCTTTATGTTTATCTGGGGTCACCACCACTTAAAGGGTGGAAACCCGTGGGAGGAGATCCATGTTTGGAACTGTGGCAAGGTGTGGCTTGTGTCTTCTCCAACATAACTGCAATGTATGCCCATCCTCCCTTTCTTAAGTTATTATTATTCGTTACAATCGTGTTATTGCTTTTATATTCTAGGTAATTGGTTTCAAATGCCAACATAGTGTTACATTTAGTTTTGCATTGCATAAGTAGTTTGATTGATATTGCTGAATGTAAACACCTGGGATAAGGCTCAATGGAATTTGTATTTGACAGACACCTTGGAGGCATGAATTTGGGCGGACAGCTGGGCAGCAATTTGAATTTCCTATCAGTTATAGAATTGTAAGTGGTGCTTTTCTCTGATGGTGAGTTCACTGAGTTGTCTTTCTTTCATCATTTTTCTTTCTATTTTTTCTTAATTTTTTTTTTACTTTGATGGTAAACGGTTAATTTAGCCAAAAAAATTTCCAAGATTAAGTTGGGTATCGTATTTTATGATTATTGGTTATTGTTGAGTTTAAGCATAATACTAATATATTTTATCTTTCTTTTTTTTAAATCGCAATTTCTTTTTCATGATGATTTGGGATTTTCTTTTGTTTAGATAAAATAAGATTATGCGTAGTAAACTCCTTATCCGTTGTTCATATTAAGATAATTTTAGATTTTCCTCTGCTTTGATAAGATTAGTCTCTATTTAACAGGATCCTTATTAGCCTTAGTTTGAATTTAATTTTTATTTAGAATAAGTTTAGATAAGATCCTATCAGTTAGAATTCAGTTAGGATTTTTTGATTTTAAAAACATTAGGATTTCTCATTGATAAGGATTTTCTTTGAAAATCAATATTTTACCCACAACCCAAATAACTTTTCCAGCATTACTTCCTAAATGTAAAATTTATACCCCAAAAGATATGTTCATAGAGATGGCCTGAGCTTTAATCTCTGTGTGTTGCGAAAGTAAAAAAGAAGAACAAAAAAATTCTATCCGTGAATTTTGAGGTTTAACTTAAAGTTTGACCAACCATGGTTTTTCCTTTACCAAGAAATGAAAGATGCCATGACAATTAAAATTGTTGCCTTTTAACAAATAATAATAATAAAAGTTTCATGTTCCTTTCTATGTTAATATAATATTTCTTCTTTTTCTACCAAGGACAAATTTTATATGAAGAGTATCTGTTAAGAAAATTTACATACAAATGGGTTCCAAAACCACATTAGTAATCTAATATCTCTCTATATAAATTATCTAAGTGATTGAAATTACTCAAATCACCTTTCTAATATTTTGACATCTGTCCATTTTTCTTGATTACAGTAATGGATGAGGTAATGAGTTTTGTTTATTCAAGTTTCTTTTTTCCTGCATAGTTTTTTTTTTTTTTGAATTCTTATTTGTTCTTCTATCATTTCAGGATTTTTGAAAGAATTATGTGAGAGCAAAGGAACATAGCTAGAAATTTTCTGCGGTGAAATTCATCCAAAACTAAGAAGGTACCTATATGTGTTGCTACTCCCAAATTATTCTCACTATATTTGTCCCTTAATAAGTGAATTTCTATGCTCAGGAAATTATGACATTTGTGCAGAAGGGATATAGTTTAATTGGAACTGTGTACAAGGGATATATTAGGTTACTTTTATTGAAGCTTTAGACTAGCTCATGCCGGGATTTGATCCTGAAATTAGCAAGTTGGCTCAGAGGGTTCTCATAAATCCCCGGTATATTGACTATCGAGGTTTTGCATCCAAGGTAACTACATCTGGTAATTTCTGATATAATTTTTTGTTGGGTGGCTACTTTGAATTGTCCATCATCATGTTTTCTATATAGATCACTCATGCAAGGGATGAAAAACCTGTCACAATTGAGCTCATTTATGCAAAGACCAAGGAATAAAAGGACAGTTTAGAGGTACCTTTTTTCCTGAAGGCTTTTAATTAATCACTTTGTTGTAACTATTTGATTGTACACTGACAAAATAGGAAGAACTATGAAGTCATTTCTATATGTGTTGAACCAGGTTTGACCTGATCTCTATCAGCAGGATCAAAGTTTTGTTGGAAATGACAAGACACAGTACCTCTTGGACTGGTGGCATGCAAACCGAGCAGGGGTGTTGTTTAGTATGATGGATGTGACCTGATTGTCAACTATAAGTTTGTTGGTCACTATTAAATTCATGCCCCATATGTGCTGGATATGATTATTTTGAGGTTAGTGTTTTGTCTAAAAGTCTTTATTTTTTCAACATTCTCCCATCCTCCCTTGTGTAATCTTTTCATATGATTTTTTGGGGACTTCTGTATGGTTGGAAACTTATTTTAAATGTACAAGTGTCTAAAGAAAGGGTAAATTGTGACATGAAATTTATGATTATTTTTACTGGAAGTGTGATGAAAAAACCCCTTTGTGAGAATGGCTGCGTCTTAATGATATCCTTTCCTATGTTGTTTCTAGCTATTGGCTAAACCAATTAAGAACAGAATGTTTGACACATTTTTTATTTTTTTAAAAAGCCCTTTTGTTTGATTGGAAATTGAAGAGGGATATAAGAAACTTTTATTCTTCATAAGGGTAAAGTTAAAACAAGAAAGGAATGGGAAACAATTTTTGAAAATGATTTAGTTACAGACTTCCAGATAGTGAGATTAAGAAACCAGATTTTGAGACAGTCTTAGATTTACTGTTTTTTTTTTTTGGGGTGTTGGTGATAGTTTGTAGGATAAGAAAAGAAGGTAGACTGAAACTTGAAAATAATGGATGCATTTCAACAATTTTCCATCAAGATTTTTGATGAATCAAACTTGCTGAGTTTAACGGGAAGTTACCAAAATATTGAAAATAATTTCTTAACAGTATCAATGCTTGTGCTCCCTATAAAATCAAGCTGGCTATTCAATATCCTTGGTTCAGGAAGCACTGGAGACCATCCTTACATCATGACATCTTGAAAGTTATCTATTTTCTTTTAAAAAAGTTGTTTCTGTTTCTTCTGGGGGTTCTACCAAACAAGTTAAGAAAGGTTCCTCTATCATGCATTTTGGTTACTAAGGAGAAATCAGGGTAGAATTCTTAACAACTTAACTCTTAATACAGAATATTCAAGTTTCTTTTTTGGTTATTTAGATTGGTGAATTTTTATTAATACTTCCTCTTAGAGAACCTGGAAATATAGCTCGGGCAACTAAAACAGTAAGTATAGGTAAGGTGGTTTTTGTATTGCCTGCTTGGCAGCGTTTTAAAATATGGATTACAACAATTTAAATTTAACTAATCCAGTGATTTACTATTATTCTGTTAATTGTTCCTTTGATAGTTTATGACATGGTTATTTGTGATAATTGCAGACCAATCTTTTTCAAGGACTGTTTCTACGGATGTGAGCGTCGAACAGGTGAGGTTATAAATATAATAGTGATTAGTGAATGTGTGTGCGAGTATAGTTGGTATGTGATTTCCTTGACACTTCCTAATGATGAATTACTTTCTAGGTGAATGGGTTGGCAGAATCATCAATAGTATCTTGCCCATCTCCCACAAAAGCATCACTGCCTTCAACTTCATTATCAACATCTCCCTTATCATCTCAATGTCACATACCTCCATCAAGTTCGATCCCAGCAGTTAAGTCACCCAGAAGCTTCTCTTTGTCTGAAGAAAGGCCTGTGTTTTCTTCATGGAGCAATGAAGTGGGTATGCACTCCCATAGTGGATCTTCAGATGGGTGGTCTATGCCTGGCTTTTCTGAGCTGATGGGAACTCCCCACAGAGAAAGATGGTCATTTGATAGTGAGTCCTTTGGTTTTAACCGAGAAAGATTAGCTAGACCCAGTAGTTGGTTTTCAGCTTCACCAGTTGATTGAATAGCCATCGTGTGGTATTTGCTCAAAGCTTTTAGCAGAGAAGTCTTATTGGAGCACGCAAAAGATAATTGCAAGTAATGACCTTTTTGTAGTTGCTGTCCTTATCTGTGGACATGTCTGTCATGCTGAATGTTTGGAGATTATGACGCCTGATATCAATAAGTATGATCCAGATTGCCCAGTTTACACTCCACAGTTAGTCCATACTTGCTATCACACTTTTGGTATGATTTCTCCAATGATATCAATATAGTGGTGTTTAACCATGTTTCTTGACATTTATTTGTGTTCTATTTGATTATATGACTGCTCGAGAATAGAGTATTTATGCAATATCTTGGTAATGACAACTAACAAAGGAATTAATTAACTCATGGGAGTCATTCGTTATGATTGTTATTGCAATTGTGTGTCTGGATTTATATTACGCTAAATTTTTTATCTTATAGGCTACACTAAAAAACTAATTTTATATAAATTATGACACCATTGTAGATAGGTACCTTAAAACAATCATAGCAAAAGCACATGAGCAAGGAACTGCCGTGCCTGTGTATCTATATTTATATTGCGCTTTTACATTTTTATTATGTTAAATTTGATATATTGTAATCTATTTGACAACCCAATAAAATCAATTGCTGCTGTATGTGAGAGACAATGATAAAAGATAATATTTTTATGATATTTATGGTATAAATATTTGTATTTTTGTTTTGATTTATAAATATATTGAGTATTCGTAAACTAAAAATACATTTAATTTAATTTTGTACATTAAGTTTTTTTTATATTTGGTAATAAAATTTGTCCGTAATTGTTAGTGACAAAAGGTTTGCTTATAATTGGTTTTGGTGGTATTGGACCAATCAGCCATTGGCATTGTAGCTTAAAATGTGTTCATGAATAACCAATAAACTCATTTCGAATAAGTTATGTTTGGAGTTGTCTACGCATGTCAGATAACATATGCAGGACACTTGAAGACACAAAATACTGAGAACAAAACTGTGCTTGTAGACCCACTTTTTTGCATTGTTCCAACATAATTATCACCCCAACCTCGATATAAAGAAGCAAGCTTTCATGGATGTAGGCTTGTACCTCCATAATCAGATGTGCATTCAAGAGTTAAAGCAAGATCAAGGCAGTTCATCAATATAGCAAGAAAAAGTATCTTGATGATGAATAGGCAAGCAGGAAGAGAACCAAGCTTGTATAAATTGAATATGACTAACAAAGTATTCCATGCCAAGCTAATCAACATTGAACCTCTCAAGACTTGAACCAACTTGATGATAGAATTTCATAATTTCCAAATTGAGATGGTTACAGCAAATCATAAGCTCCAATTCACAATGTTGTTATTTTTTTCTTTATGCTTGCTGCATAACTAATTTATTAATTGGTTGAGTAAAAAAGTTTTGATCAATGGCTCGCTTGGATATACTTCTTAGGAAACCTGCACAAAAAGCAAGATTGATCATTAGGTATGTGACTGTATAATGTTTACTTATTTGTAAGAAAAGTCTTGGTAGAAACTTTCCAAATCACGATTCTACTAGGTGTCTCGTGTTTGTAAGAAAAGTTTATTCTAAAATTAAAATTTGTCAATATGAATTCATGCCATCATATAAATTTGATACTCACATAAATAAAGTTATAAGTGAATGTTTGAACGATAACTGTTAGTTTATTTATGTGCAGATTTGCTATGAGACCTTCAAAGTACACGATCTTTATAATTGTTTACTTTAAATTATTTTAAACAAATCTCACTCTAATAAAATATGAAACACCTGCAACATATCATTCTCAATCATTGTGATCATCAACTAAAGAACAAAGAAAAGACAAATAAATCACTTCATGGATGAAAAAAAAGTCTATGTTAGATAGGGGATTGGGAATTTATTAGGACTGTAAATATATCAGGGTTCTTTTGTTTCGTTTTGTCAAGGACAAAAACGTGAAAGACCACTTTAGAGACGTGCAGTTATGGAAGGAACACTTATATTCAAAGATTGAACAGTTACCACTTACCATAATATATATATATATATATATATATATATATATATATATATATATATATATGAACTATAGAAAAAGATGTAAATGATGATAACCTTGAAAAGGAGAATCTATCTCTCATTTTCTTATTCTTCAAATTTGTAGGAATGTCAAAGTTTGTTGCACGGGGACTGTAGTCTCTTAATTTCTTCTCATGCTCTTGAAGGTCCGTCTCCAGTACTCTACCTATTTTGAAAAACTATAACAAACACCAAGCAAATTTCAGAGCTGAAACAAACTTGGAATGAGGATTCTGCAGACCCTCTAAACTCTGTCATAGATTAAGCAATCAATATACAAATTAATTAAAATAAGAATGATTGTTACATAATTAATAAAACTTTAAATAAATATAGAAATTAACGATCGTTACATCAATAATATACGAAAGATAGCAAACATCAATGGAGAAGTATGTGATTCACCATCTACATTTTTGTCACTATGTAAATTATTAAACATTATTATCCTCATTTATTCTCACTATGTAAATTATTAAACATTTTTATTTCCTATGTAAGTTATTTTCTTTTATATATTCATATTTTTTTTACTTAAATTTTGTATATTGATATTTATACTTAAAATTTATTCATATTGAAACTATATATAAAATAAAATTCATAAGATGAAAAATTTATATGTTTTCAGGTTTCTAAAAATGCGAAAAAGTAACCTCAAAAAGACCTATTTTTTTAGTTTAGGGACCTAATTAATAAATAAAATATTTTAAAAATTATTTAAAATGTTTAAGTCCTGGAAAACGTATCACTCCATAACCTTTTCATCTATGTTGACTTTTTTTATAGTAAACAACCTATTTTAGTCCTCCAAAGATGAAGTGTCTTTAGATTGTTCCTCATCATAATGCTTGGGTCAGCTTAATCCTAAATAAATAATTGCTTATTTTTCAAAAGCTGCCACACAATCCTCAACGAAAAAATCAATTATTTTTCTTGGATTAAGCTGAACCAGACATTATCTAATTTCAGTACGATATGATATTAATTCTCTAACACTATGTTAGGTTGTTGGGTTGGATTTGGTGGATGATGAAAGTAAACCTGAAATAACTCTTCTTGTGGTTTTTCTGTTCTGAATGGTATGCTAATGGGTGATTCTATTTAGGTTGAGTTATAGGAATGGTACATCATTCACAACTTAAGGAAAGGGTTTAGCTGGTTTGCAATTGGAGGTAACGAAACTGATAAAGAATTATAATTTTTTCTAAACTACATCATAGGGAGATATTTTACTGGACCTATAGTTGAACAATATATTCAATTTAATCAAACATATATTTGGTTCTTAACAATATGTTGAAAGTTCTGTATTTAAAACGTGGTTGAGCTCAAATATATGTCTCGAAGTCATGTGCTTTACCTCATTTAAGAAAACTAATTCTAGGAAGCCGGGTGCTAAGTTGATCTAGGTAATTAATTGTTCACTCAGGTCAAATTTCTTTAGGTAGTTGGGTTATCTTTGAATAATGATTTGGGATAAGAGGCATTTAGTATCTATTTGGTGTAAAACACATGAGCTTTCTAATGGAGTTTCACTAACAGCTATGTTGAGGGTTTGAAGCTTTGTTCCTTTGATTATCTTTTTTTTTATTGTTTTGTTCTTTTGTTTAGAAGGATTATTTGTCTTCCTTCTCTTTGTGATTTTTTCTCTTCAACTTATTATATTTCTCCACCATTATTATTATTATTATTATTATTATTATTATTATTATCATCATCATCATTTATATTGAGGTTACCTTAGTTTTTTTGCTTATTTTTCTTTTGACTTATAGCAAGGCATTGTGCCTGCTAAAATTTTGACAACTTGCTTCTTTGAACGTTTCACTGCCCTGAGCCAGTTGTTACTACCTCATAGAATGTCTTCTTTCATTTTTTTTTTCTTTTCTTGCTCTAAGAACCATTCTTTGTTATTGTCTCATGTTTAACTATCCAAATGAAAAGTGACAGTTAGTATTTTAACCTTGCTAGCTAACATCATCCTAGACCTGCTATCTTTGTTGTTTCTTTTTACCATGGTCACGATTTTGGTATACTAATATTGGAGGAATAAAAAGCAGTGTTTCAATAGGGGATGTTGGATTAAATTTTTGCCACTAACATTGTAAATTCACAAGTGGTCCAGGCTAATAAAGCACCAACTAAATGTGCATGGTTCATGTTAGCAAATATCGATATAGAAATCATGAATTTTGTTTGTTCTGTCTCAACATACTTGGATAGATTATAAAGGATCAATTTTGTTTGTTTGTAACAACCTGTCCTCTCTCTAATCTTACAACATTTGACTATTATAAATTACGTATTACAAAGTTTTATTCTATGTATGGATGTTTACATAATATACTACTTACATTCTAAACATGCATCGTAAGGTTTACTCATGTGACCGCATGAGTACCATTAAATTACAAAACAATCTTTTGTTGACATATTTACATCTTTATGATATGGTTTGTAATAACCAGTACTCTATCTACTTTCTTTGATTAATATAATATATTATTTTATTTGATTACACAATTTTTTGTTTATATTCAAAACATACATGTATAAAAGGTTTATTGGTGCTTATGCGCACGGGTCTTCAAACTAGTTAAAGAATATATTTTTGTCTTTCTTTTCTTCTTTTTTAGTTATTTTAATTTCATTTTTCAAAGGATACATTGGCGCTGTTATTTCTGTCAATAGAAGTATTCATCCATAAGCAGGGACGGAGGGACGTTAAAGCGTTCTCTCATTTTATGTTTTTTAATTCTAAACTTTTAACATATAATATTATTTTATTATTTTTTATTTTAAGAGTTTGGTTATAACTTTTTTTTGGTAATTTGTTTATAAAAATATTATTTTTTAAGTATTACTTATCCCTTTATTTTTTATATAAAATATTCTATTATCCTTTTATAATATTGATTTTCGAGATAATGATATTCTTTTTTCCTTTAAAATATGCATATTATTTTCCATTTTTTTTTATAGTTTTCACTGTATAATTATATTTTTATACAAAATATTTGAGTATTGTTTATTCCTCTTTTTAAAATTTATTTTTTTATAATCTATTATTACTTTAAAGACAATCAAATAAATTATTGTATTTACATATAAATCACTTTATTATCATTCCTTTTATATTGATTTGGTTATAATTATTTGATGAATTAAAAATTATATATTATTAACCTGCGTAAATGGAGCAAGCTTACAAACATTACATACAAGATTGACAGCTTGAACTTCAAGACATATTATACATATATATGTTGAATTGTGCTTTCTAAGATAGTAACCATTGCTACAATATATTAATATTTTTTTATCACAGAGTCCAATCTAAAAGTAAATTCTTATTTTATGCTTGTTGGATATTATCATTGTAAAGCATAAAATACAAAGTAATATAATTGTTCCGATTTAGCATTTTTTAGAATGTGATTAGTAAGTTTTTTTGTTAAAATAAATCATAGTTTTTTAAGATAAAATTATAGTCAATTTAGTTACTAATTTTTATTATAAATACATAAATTTTTTTATAGCATGTAAAACCCATGATTAACATTTGCATTTTTTTAATTTTAAAAAATAGATATTTAATCTATCTTAATATACACATATTTTATTTTTTTGTTGTTAGCCCTCGTCCTGGTATCTTCCTTGTCTCTGTTTCTGTGTATAAGATTGAGTTTTCTTATATAACAAGTATATGATTGGTAATGAAAATAATTATAACATTATAAATTTAGTGATGATTTATTGATAATATAAAATAATTTTATATTATTATTATTTAATTATATATATATATATATATATATATATATATATGACAGTTGATATAATTATTATCAGAATTTTGCTCTTCTAAAAAGTCACATTTCCCCCCCTTTTGTACCTTTCTATCTTTTGTTTACTGTTGTTCAAAATTATAATTCTTTATGCTTTATTTTATAACTGAATGATAACTTCCTGTTATTTAAAAGCTATATTATTTTAAAATTCTGGATTTCAGTTTTTATTATTTAATTATTTTAAATTTTCTATATAACTTATTTTCAATATATTCATATATTGTTTAAAAATATAACAATTTTAAATAACTTTTTTTATTTTTTGAATTTCTGTTTTTATTTTACGTTGTACGTTTCATGTTTTAAATGAATACAGTGCAATTTTTATTCACTTAAAATTCTTACATTTTTTATTATAAAAAATCAACATTATTATATTATATTATAAATACTGTATTATATTTTATTATTACACTTTATTTTTTAGTATTTCTATGATGTTGAATATTCTATTTTTAAAATTTCCAAATAGTTCTCTTGTACTTAGTATCATTACAAATCTATTTTTATAAAATTTCACATTGAAAGAAAAAGAAGAAGAAAAATAAGAAGAAGGGTAAGTTTTGGTAAGGAACAACAGAGTAGTCGCAATCCGAAGCGGTCGTAGGATGTAGAGCGTGTCCGTGTGACAGGGTTGGCAGGTACAAGTTGGGGCCCACCGCACGAGGCTGTAATAGTGCCGCGTCATCCGAATCTCTGTCGTGTTTGGATCACACTTTCCTGTACTTTATTACATTAATAAATAAATAAATAAACACGGATTGGATTTACTGAGCAAATTGCCCTGACTGTCACAAACTCTTTTTTTATTTATTTAATCCATATTGATTTATAATTTTATATTATCTTTTAATCATAAATTATATGTAATTTATAAGCAATTTTTTTTGGAAATTTATAATAGGTGTATAGACAATTATTTGTGAAAATTTTTGTTCATATTTCTTTTAACACGAACGGAAGTTTACAAATCTCCACAAATAATGTCTTCACTGATAAAATTATTAGAATATTTTTTGTGATAGATTCAAAATTAGGATCTTATAACATTTTTTGATAAATCTTATATTGTCAAGTATGATTGAAGATATCTCAAGATTTTTTTTATTTTTTTTTAGTGATTGATTTTATTTTAAGATATTAGAAAATGAGAAAAAAAATATTCTTTTTTTAATATGGTATAGATCTTAAAATTTTTTTTACAAAAACTCATTATTTATGTTAGAGATCAGTACATTTTTTTATTAAAAAATTTAATAAAGATCAAATCTTCCATCAAAATCTTACAATAATAAAAATGCTATTAGCATTTCATTTAGAATTTTCGATAAATATTTTGAAATAACAACTAAACAGCCAATCTTTTACACAAACTATGATTTGAAAGCTTTTTCAACCACAATCCATTTAAACCGTACATAATCAAGCAAGCAAAAAATCTGTGTTTCGAAACTGACATTTCCGTGATGCAACTGTAAAGCCATGCACAGGTTTTAACTAGGCAAGGTATTAGACACCATGCATACATAATTGCATATACCGTAATGTAATGTGTTGTTTATTTCTAGATAGAAACCATGCCATATTTGGTGGAAACTGCGTCCTGAAAAAAGATTAATTTTCATTTGCGGTCACTTGAAAACAAGGCAATTGAAATTGAAGACAGCTTTGGAAACAGTTATTGTCACCTCTCTGCTCTTGCCTACTCGCTGCTCTCTTTTCGATCGTACTTTTACATAGTATTCTTCTATTTCACTCTTGTTCTGTTTTTTTAGTAGAATTTAAAATGGGGGCTAGGATTTTGGCGGAAACTCGAGAATAATTTATTATTTACTGTCTACGTAAAAGATAATAGAAAGGGTAGTAGTATTAAATAAAAATAATATGAAATACAACCATTTCTTCATTTAACAAATAAGATATTTGTAAAAAAAATATTATAAAATTATGAGTTAATTATATTTTCCGTCCTTAAACTCTTTCAATATTCTGTTTTTAGTCTTCAAATAAAAATTTGACTAATTTTAATTTCTGATGTTTTTCCGTTATGCTTTTAAAGGAATTCTTCAATGTGTTACATATATAACTTCGATTCATTAAACCATTTCTATATATATAATTTATTAACATACTTTTAAAAAAGAATAAGTGAAACATATTAACTATTCCTAAAACATGAGTATATGAAGATAATTAATTCTAACCATATAAAATAAATGATTAAAATTAATTTTAAGTTAAACAATTTTAATAATTTGTATATTTTATATGAAGCCAACAAGAGATTAATGTCGTTGATAAGACGGTTTCAAGTTACAAGATTCAATCCAAGATGTTACCATATTTGGGAATCTACAAGGATTTCAGGTTGTATATTTCTCAATAATGTATGCATGTGAATTATATTATATTAATTAATTGCTTTGAACATGGAAGATTACTGCACTCCTGAAAAGACCATGCAATGTACCATGTGATGATGAATAAGTATAATGGTAATGAAGGTTGAACCTGTGGATCCACCCACTTGTGTTTATTGATCAATAATGTTTTCTGCTAGCTAATTCAAGTCCTAAATCTGATTAAGAAAAGCAGAGTAGTGGAGTTTGTATATTTAATTATAAAGAAAATAACATTCAAATTAATTGTTTGTCTTTTCCCTTTCTCTCTGTGATCATATCACATATTCATATTTTTCTTATTTTCATTTTAGGTCTATGCTAAAACATTAAATTCTATAAATAATAATACTTTTGATTATTTCAATAATATTAATTTAATTAAAAAAATTATTATGTAAAATTGTTGAATACTGGTAGCTGTTTTGTTATGTGTATGAGAACCTGACAAATACTGAGATCATTACGAGAGAGTATGTGGATAACCTAATCAAGAATGGGTCTGTTTGGATGCTAGCTTCTCTAGAAACACTTCTAGAAGAGAAAAATAAGGAAAAAAATTAAATGAGTTTTTTCATAAGTAAAAATAAACTCTCCATTAACTAATTTGTAGATGTCATCTCATCTTTTAGAGAAACTACATTGGTGAGCTTTTACAAGTTAGTTAATGAAGAACTTATTTTTACTTATGAAAAAGCTCATATCATCTTTTTCTCTTATTTTCGTATTCTAAAAGTACTTCTAGAGAAGTTTACCCAAACAGGTCTTAAGCTATATATAAAATAATCATAGAACAGTTATTATAATGAGGTCCAGCTAGCTTCGAGTTCTCCCATTGTAGGAGTGAAAAAAAAATGCAAGCTTATTAATTACTACCTAATTTGCATTATATAATGAAAAATTGTTACCTAATTTGCATTCACTGCAATGGCTCTTGTGTAATGAAAGGACTCTGAGCTTCAATAGAGATGTATAAAGTACACAGCATGTTAGGTAATATGAGAAATCCTTTACCCTGGCTCCATTTTTTTTTGAAGTTAGTAAATAATATGCATTACTTCATTATCATTATTTCCAATTTTATAAATAATTTTAGTATTATAACTGAGTGTTACAAAAAAATAAGAAAAAACTATCACACTTTTACTTTATGTCTTCTTTTTACTTGATTGAAGACATTTAACAATCCTTGTTCTATTCATTCACGACAATGATATCAGTTAATACTTAATTATAATCCCTCACCGAAGTAATGGTTAACATCTTACATCACTGGTTCCAATAACACAGTTGTCTAGGCTTCGTGGTTAAGATAGATTAATTAGCGTGGTTGAGCCTCAAGGCATAAAAAAAAGCAGCAGCATATGATATGAGACAGCAACAAAACAGTGTGGTCGCCAACACGCCGCAACACATGCGTAAAACCACCGTCGCTGATGTCACCACACGTTAACTCTATTCTTACCTTTAACTTCACTCTACGTACCAAGCCCAGACCTAGCCCCACTTTCTCACGTGCACCTCATTTTTTTAACAAAAGTAAGAGACTTTTTATTTAACATTTAATTAATTTACTTCTATCAGATCATTTTATTTTGAGATAAAGTAGTATTTTTAATGATGATTTTATGTCCAAATTAGTGATCAAACTCAGACCTTAGTTGAACTCAAGTGTGAAACCAGTTGTGCTAATAACTTTTCGTCCTCAATTTTAATTATTTATAATATTTTATTTGTAGTATTGTGTTGAGAGTAATTCTTGAGATAATAAGTATAATAATTTTTTTCTCTAGAATCCTCCGTCCGTAAAAATCTCCACCGTAAGCATTTTACTTGTTAAATATCCCTTGGCAGTCAGCATAGAAGATGAGTCAAAAAGGAGCATGCCTTGCCCTTTTTACCAGCTCCGACTTGTTATTGTACTAGTGTGGTTTGTTGTTTTTTGGTACTAACAATAGTGACATGTTACGGGTGTGTGTGTTTGTTTGACAACTGTGTTTTGCAATCCCGATAAGGCCATAACGCATATCCTTCATTAGTTACCTTAACCAAACTGTTATGGTATGTTTGGTAAGAAAAAAATATAAATAATGATATAATTCTTTTTTTGAATTAAAAGATAATAAAAAAAGTTAATTTATAAAAATAAAAATTTTAATTTTTTTTCTTTTATTTTCCTTTTAATTCAAATTTCAATTTTTTTTCTTCTCATTCTCTTTTTCTCATTCCAAACATAGTGTTAGTTCCCCCCTCTCACACCACACCTTGTGGCATCATGATGGCAACTGCTTTTGGTTGAATTCAGGTTTGGTTTTGTTTTCAGAGAGCAACCTTGAACCATATGTTTATGTGTCAATATTGTTATTGCTATAAATTATTTCTTCTATGATATTTATTTGTTATTGTCTTCCATGTGGCACCTCGATCATTACTTTCTCGCGATCTGTGAAATCTGTTGCCGTGTGTGAAACATCTGATAAGACTACACAATACTGCTGATCAAGTCAATTCTACCTATGTTTTCTATATGTTGATTAGACTTTCAACAAACTTAATCTTCTTGTCTTTTATTTTATTTATACTCTTTAAATTTCCGGGTCAAGCAAGAAAGGTTTATTTGGAAGACCAAAATTGCGTCCAACTACTTCTAGAAAAACATAGATGTCTCACAACTTGTTCACACTTTTTTGTTGGCTAATTGTTAATAATAATGTCTTGTTGCTAATGTCACATAACATTTGGAATTGAATTGCAAGTCCGTATCCTTCCAAAGAATAATGCAACTACGAACGTGTTTCCAAATAGAAACGGAAACTCCATTGAATGTTTTGGGGACATGAGATGAGCCAATTTTGTAACTGTCTCCACATAAAATTTCAGCGGTAGAATTTCATTCATGCCCGATGGAGTAGTGATTGCAAATAAAGTGTTAGTCAATGCGTATGACCTTAACTGATTTGCATACGAAAGTCACAAGAAAATGAAATAGGTAACTACAGTGGTAAAAACACAAAAAAAAGAAGGTAACTACTGTCTCAATAACCATTAAGCCTGGGTAGCTTTTTTTACACTTCAAAACCATTGTACATAGGAAACTCCTATGACCAAATCGTATTCATAGGGATATATGATCACTACCATTTCTCTTTTCTCCCCCACCTTTTTTCACATCAGAATTATTAAACAAAAACCTCAAGTAAACAATGTTATGATCAAAAAGAGAAGGAAAAAACACGAGCTATCATCACTAGAAGAAAAAAAACAAATCCAAATAGGCCCTTCAAGAGAAACATTAATATCCAAAAATTAGATCAGACTCTCCAGATAAATTGATCAACCAGCTGTACAATTGAAATGATAATTGTTTATTTCTTCCTCTACATTCCTCTACCATCGCTGTTGGAATCCATTAGAACGGTCAACCTCCTTGCAGTTTTGGTAAAGTCGCTGCAATAGCATCAAAGACATAATTAACATTTGAACCTCTAAGATGGGTTTTGTATTTGCAACACAAGAGGATACAGTGACATTGATTTTTACCTGAATGCTTCATCTCCAATGTGCTTGACTGCCCCAGTTGTATCACGGTAAAGCACGTGACTTAGCACCACAGATTTTTCTATGCCAAACATGTCTGCCAGCTTTCTATACAATTCATCATAAGACCCGAGCATTGTGAGATCCATAGTCCGACCAACGTCTTCTGATTCCATAAAAACTTTACAGTGACCTGTCTCCATACTAGCCATGGTTTCTTTGTGTTGATCCTTGTACAACTGTAACCTCTCAAGAGAAGAGCCTTGCGGGTGAAGAGCATAACCAAAACCATCTGAAAATTTGCACATTTTATCATCATTTCCATCAAATGAATTATTTCGAGTAGGATCTGTCTTAGCAGAGGTGTTCAAAGAAATTTGCTGTTCAGTGAGAATTGTTTGGCCAAAAAGCACCAATTGGGGTGCCTTCACATCATCCACTTTCTTTGAAGATTGAGTAGTAGTTGACATGGATAATAAGCAAGAGACGTTGTCACCCTTGCCGACCTTTTGCATTGTTGCTGCATTGTTGGAGGAGACCCTCAATATTGGGGAAGCAGTGTGATCAAGTGGAGGGAAACCAGCTTGAAATAGACCTGACTGCAGCTTATTGAAGTGGAGATTTGATAGGGATATACCATAATTAGCATGCCTGGCTCCCTGTATGCCAGCAGGAGTACTTTCAGCTAGACAACCAAAGGGATTGCTTGGACCAAGAAAGTTGCTGGGAAATGCTGGCAATGAAATCTGACCATCAAAGGGAAAATCCGGGTGTTGAGGGAATCTCGGCTTCTTCTTTTGTTGTGTTGAGAAATGGGAAAGATGAATGGTAGGCATGTTTGATACAATTTCAACCAGCCACGGGCTCACCCTTTTCACATTTTGAAGTAACTCTGGTTCATCCCATGTAACCTAAAAATATGACTTCAAAAGATTATTTGGAGCTAAATAAAAATAGAAACAGGTATATATAGCCTGATTCTAAATGTGATAACTTGCAAATTGGTAAGTAATGTGCAAACTAACATCATGAAATTTATTAATAATCTAATTCTCTAATAGCAAATTTATCAGCAACAATATTGTCCCATTTTTTCTAAACATTCTATATTATTTAGTGCATATGTGCAAACAAATTTTCACATCTACTTGCTAACTCTAAATGTATCCAAGGTGAACTGTGTGAAGGTTCTGACAGATACAAAATGAATGATATCAATGCAGATATAGGATTTCTACCAAATTCACTTAATGGCTAAGCTGCCCATGCTCATTATGGTTGATAACACAAACCAACAAAATTACCAATAATACATTATTTATTGCAGTTAAAAAAAATGCAGGGCCCACCAGATCAAAAGCACAGTTCATCAATTATCAATACCATGGAATAAAGTATGTTCAACTCTGGAAGGAAGAAATTAAATTCAACAAACATGGTTATACAGTACCTGGAGAAGTCTCCAAGGAGAGTTGGGCCATCTTGGATCAGCAAAGTTAACAGAAGAGATGGTTCCCATAAACCAGCTTATCCGCGAGGAGTCCTCTGTTTCAAAGGGCATCTTGAACCTCATTCCAGGACACCACCTAACCTGCAATGCGGCTCTAACTAAATTGGCCTTCACACAAAACTCTGGGGCACTTGCCCGGGGATAGTAAACAACCTCAAATGGCTGCATATTGGCAGCAAGAGTTGCAGCCTCAATAACTGCTTCAGGCCTCACTTTCCCCTTTGCATTTGGACTCAACCCATTTCTCAAGAGCTGGCTATCTTCCTCTCTCAAAAAAGCTGAAAACCCTCCGTAAGGCACAGGACGAATCCCCCCACCTGAATTCCACCCTGCAGGAGCCTCAGGTCCTCCACCAATTCCAATCCCCCTCTTAGCCCGCCGAATTCCAACACACAGATCATCCTTTTCTGCCCTCAAAAACACAATTGAATCCCCCGCCACAAGCTTCTTGTGATTCACAAAGCTACTCCACCCGGTAGTTAACAAGTGCCGGCGCGGCGTGCCCCTATAAATGTGCCTAAATTTCCATGTCTCACCATGAACATCCTTGGCAAGGATGTTCTGAACGGGAGGGTCCGCGGAATAGTCCAACCGAGGAAAAATTGTCTCAGCACAATATCTGGGAACAGAAAAGCCCCCACCATTGTTGGCATCTGACTGTGTCAAGGTTTTGGCAAAAGAAGGTGATTTATCTTTATTTTCAGATCCATTGATGCCTTCATCAGCATCATCCTCAAAATCACCCTCGTTGCTGGTCAAAGGAACAAGCCTAAGCTTTACATAAACCTCATCAGTTTCAGGATCAGCCATGTATTTGATAGCTCCAACTCTGCATTGAATGAAAGGTGGAATTTTGGGATAAACCCTGAAGTCCACGGGTCCACATGCATGTTCAGCATGACCCTGAGGAAAGTAGAACACCTTAGCATTCACCACTGGCATTTGAACCATCCCTCCCGCACACGCATGCCATAGCTGAGAATCCAAACACTTCTCCACCTCTTTCAATTTCTCCTTTGACTCCATCATACAGTAACCTGTTCTCACTGCAAATTCCTGCAAAGATATAAATTTCCAGAATTTCCCTTTTTTAATTAAAAATAAATAAATTCCATAATTATCACCTTTTGAGAATCAGTAGAGTGCATTTTTGTGATTTTTTTTACCTGAAATAGCATATATATGATCAAAACATATTAATCCGTGCCACTTATCCACAAGAAAGTGATTGCAACAGAATTTTGGTAACAGACCAATTCTGACTTGAAAAGCTTCTCTCTTAGCTTCGGTGGAAGAAAAAGGGACTTGTTTGCAAAATTGAAGAATCTCAAAGATTCCCCCAAGGTTCAAAGTTGAAACACGCCATGGATGGTTGAAGCAGAGAAGATAAGTGAAGGGTGAGTTGGGGGGGACAGTGAAAAAGGTTGTAATTGAATCATTCTGAAAACCACAACATGTTTCAGAAAACACAGTTGGAGATCGCGGAGGAGGCTACAAAAACAGTTTCAGAATTCAGACTCAGTCGCTGTCTTGTTTGCGGAACAGGATAAGAGAGAGGGATAAAGAAAGAAAGGAAGATGATAAAACTAGAAAACACACAAAAAATAAATACAAAAATCTGTAACTAATTACACGATAATCTCTGTAACAATATCTCCGATAGGCTCCGTAATTGTAGTTCAAAATCCTCAAATCCGAAGGAAGACCCAAAAGTTATTTTTTCTTATTAAAACAATAGAAAAAAATTCAGGGAACCTTTGGCGTTCATAGATTCGGAGTGATGAGATGATGAATTGTATGATCGACACGGATGCACGGATAAAGAGGCAGAGACATCAGACTTAGACCCACACTCTTAGAGAGCAAAGCATAGCAGAGGAACCGTTTTCTTTTCGAGTTTTAGCTCATGCAATGCAAGTGTCCGAATAGCGCACACACAAGAAAAATAACAGAAAAAGCATTTCTTTCACTGCGACGACCCACAGGTGGTGGTCATAGTAATAATACCATGGACACAACCACCTCTTCTATTACCTTTTTTCCATTTCTTATTTTTTATTTTATTTTCTAATCTTATTTGTTCTCGAAAAGGGAGAAACAAAAATAAAAACAAACAAGAATAACATTTCTTTTTCGTTGGATCTGAGAAACCTGTGTCTTCAAAAGCCGGCAAACCATTTTGAAGCATTTAACATTACAATATGTTATTGTGCTAGATTATTCATCAAAGTGTGATGATTAATAAATGATAGATCAAATAAAATGAGTTTATAATTTTTTTCTCTATTTATGTGGTGATTTAAAAATGGTTTAATTATACTTTTGATCTCCCAATTAATGTAATTATGCAATTTTGATCTCTTAGTTTCTAATTTAGGTAAATTAGATCTATATGTATCATAATTGTTTAATTTTATCCCTCCATAATTTTTTTGTTAAATACTTAGTAGATTTTAAGGACATGATATTGAATGATCCCGTGATAATTGACATGTTGCTTGATATTAGATATATTAAAAGTGTGTTTAAGTCATGTTCAAAAAACATACATATACTGACATTGATCTATTATCATCCAATATCATATTGGTATAAAATCTACTAAAAAAATGACAAAAGATTGATAGAAATAATAAAATTACATAATTATGATATTTGATTGATCTAATTTGAAATCTGGTGTCCAAAATTGTACAATCACAGTTTTAAGATGAAAAGTAAAATTAAATCATAAAAAATTTAAGATAATATTAATTAGTTTTTAACTAAATAAAATTATCAATAAAGTAGTGATAACGATTTAAACTAAAAAATGAAAGAAATAATAGTGTAATAGTTGGATATGTAGCGGCTAAAACATTGGGAGGAGGGACTGAAGCTGTTAATTAAACCTTAGTTAAGTTGAGTGAATCATAGTTAACTCTATTTGGGGCAGGTGGGTTCAAAGTTCAAACTCCGGGATAACTGGGCATCGTTCGTTTTACCATTTGCGGCACGCCCCAAATGGTTGCTAGCTTCACACTCCTTTCGGCGCGTGAAAACACGCATTATAAGTCAATGTCGACAATGGCCATTATGGATTTATGGTCCATGGATTTGAGTGTGTCACGTGTGAACAGGGACAACGTTAAACCAACTATAACATCACAAACTGTGCTATTTATTATCCCCCCATTTATTTGGTTTTAAACGCAGTCTGATGGTTGTAAAAAGCTGCTTTTTGTATGTTGAACTTTTAAGGTTCCAGCAAACAAGTAAGCGAAATCATAGATCTTTACAATTACTGTTAAGAATTTGGAAATGTATTTGCCATTGTATTGTATTTTCTCCTGGATTTTAGTTTATAATTAAACTTCATTTACTCACCCAAAATAATGAACAGTACTAGCACTATTTTTTTTTTTTTTTTGTAATCTATACCTTTTTTGAATCTTGATTTTATTTCCAGTACCCCCAGCACTCTGTTGTTACATACTACTACAACCTTAACCAATGCTAGTTCATAATAAGAATAGTAATTATAGAAAACAAATTGCAAATGATAAATTACACAAAAATAATTGAATTTATAGAGAAAATAATAGTAACTACACCGGTCGGTATTCGGTCAACCAGATATCTAAGTCTCCTAGTACCTAAATGGGTGTTTGACCTGTAAACACATACTTATGTCCCGGTAGGACAATTAACAAAGTAGCACAGATTAAACCTCCCTAATCATCTTTAGGATCAAATTACCTAAGATGGTAATCACCCCAAAAGCTCATAGATCCTAAGTCCTATAAAATTTGTATAAATATGGACAACATTTTTAAGATAAAAGATAATTGTTCATTCATTTATTACTTATATTTATGACTAGGTCGAAATCTTATTTAATTATTAGAATACTTTTTGCAGATATCACATCTTTCTGTAAGAGTGTTTCAACTAGTATTAAGGAAGGACACACTGAAATGCAAGATATATTTAGAAACAAAGTATTCAGTCATTTTTGGGCAGAAACAGTAATAATAATAATAATTACATAGATTAAATTACACAAATAAAACTAATACAATATCAAATGATAACCAATAACCATGAAAAGAGAACAGCAAAAAAATGATAAACACCTAACAAATAATCATGAATGACAAATATAATGAAAATCAAGAAAACAGATGATAATTAGAGAGTGAATAGAAAAAAGAAAACATATTATCTTCAATGTTGTTAAAAAAGAATAGAGGCGAGAGAGACAAGAGAGTCAAAAGAGAGAGAATAACATTGACATACAATGTTGTCAAGGGGGAGAGTATCGTCAAAGGAGAGAAATTATGAAATTATCAATGGTTTTGATGTTATCAAGACTGAGAATAAAAAGTTTCAGAAAATCTAAGTGTGTTTATGGAAGAAAAAAGTTGTGCTAGATATTTTAGATTAATTGCACCAAGAACCAATCTTAAGATTCGTTTCTAGATCAGTTCACAATACGCTTGATCTAAAATTCATTTTTAATCTTTCCTAAACTCTAATTATAAAAAGGAATTAGAATTATTGCTACACGAGACCTTTGCCCCTTTTGTCTCTTGATGATTAGGATTACTCTGTCTCTTAGCTTTTTCTTCTTCTTGTTTTTGTATTTTCACGACTGCTATGAGGAGTTAAACTCCTTTTTGGTGTCAACATTGTAAAAGTGGTTTGATATTTTCAGTAATGAAAAAAGAAGCAGGTGTTTGATTTAAAACCGTTCCCGATCGTTTGATTTGTTGCGTGGCTTGAAGATATGCTGGCTAGATAGTCTAGTTTATATAATTCTTAATTAACCTAAAACACATACCCTCTCTTATCTTTTTATGTGTCTGTTTGGATGTAAGCTTCTCTAGAAGTACTTCTAAAAGAAAAAAATAAGAAAAAAAATGAAATGAATTTCTCAGTAAGTTAAAATGAGTTTTTTATTAGCTCATTTGTAAATGTCATTTCATCTTTTAGAAAACATATATTGGTGAGCTTTTAAAAATTAACTAATAGAGAACTTATTTTTGTTTATGAAAAAACTCTTCTCATTTTTCTTCTTCTTATTTTTTTCTTTTACAAATGCTTCTAAAGAAGTTTACTCAAACAGACCATATTCCTATTTATCTATCTGTCTGAATTTAAAAATGTTTATATAATGCACTAATTAATTCAGAATTTGCTTATGTATGATTCAGATCATCTCCAACTCGTGTAAGAATGGAAGAAGAAAGATGTTCAAGGTCATTCACTTTTCCATGGTTTAGTGGATGATTGCAGGAGGTTTTTACATAAATCAAGAATAAGTAATCTGTGTTTTTTTTCAAGAAGAATATGTAATCAAGCAGCTCACACTTTAGCTGCTTCAGCTTTCATTTACTTTGACAAATGCTGAATTGAGGAGGCCCCTTTTCAAGTGATCTAAATCATAGCCAACGATGTAATTTCTGTTTCTTCAGTACATCAATAATATTCAGCATTTAACCTCAAAAAAATAAAAGAATTTGCTTATGTATGCTAAAGTTTATTTAATCGTAACAAGGTCTCTCACTTGTATATATTTTGGATCTATCTCCTAGTTATTGGTTGATTTCCTTCTTGTAACTAATTATATGTAAGGCACATTTCCCACATTTATACTTCATTTGCAAAGTCTCTCATTTCTATTAATACTACTACTACTACTGTTGATTTCTTTCATTTCTTTTTAATTTTTTTTCTTGTACTGTATCATCTGTTTTTATAATTATTATTTTTTTGTAAGAAAATTATGTAGCTTGTATGATCAAAGACGGATTGGACCAACTAGCTTAATTATCCACCTATTTTCAATAGCTGTTAAAAAAATCGACATTTTTTATAGAAAAAATTCGACTTATTTTCATTAACATATAATCATTTTATTCATAAAGAGTCTTATATTTTTATTACACTTCATTTGTTCTAGATTATATGACATTTTAGAGACAAAAATATGTTTCAAAACAAATGTCATTTTACAAAATCAACACTAGATTAATTTTTTTTTAGGATTACCCTTAATCAGTACTTAGTGAGAGTAATGTATATAATAAGAGTAAATGAGTAATTAATTCAAGAGATAAATGATATATTAGAAAATTACCTAATATTTTATAGAAAATTCAACAAATTATTATATACTTTAATTTTTGTGGCAAAATGTTAAACATCATATGAAAGGGAAGGAGTAATTGGTAGTTAAAATCTCTTAATGACATTATAATTGTTCAGCAATTCACACCGATTACTATACAATGTTAATGGTGCCCTATCCACACTAAATTTGGCTTTTAATGAAACTTGAAAGACACGAAGGAAAGAGGCTCTCACTTACGTACATCCATTTTCTACCTGTAGAGGACATACTAATTTTCAATAGTTTTTTTTTTGGGAGAACTAATATTCTATTGTGAGAACATAGTAATATGATAATTTTATATATATATATATATATATATATATATATTGTACTGGTTAATTAATATAAAAAATTCCAGAAAAAAATAATATAAAAAATTATTAAGAAATTGAGTCTGGTAATAAAAGAATTAGAAAAAGAAAACACAATAATCAAGGGCTTTAATATTTTCCTATATAAGGCTATAATATAAATATTATCATCCATGAAGCCTAAATACGTGATACAATAAGGATACGATACCACATGTATACAAAAATATAACTTTTTTAAAATTAAGGATACCATATATCTTGAATATGTTAATAAAAAATTATATATGGATGCAAAATAAAATATAATAATGCTGGTGTTAAAATGTAATTCAGCTGATGATATCGAGTGTTGTTAAAACACTAATATGGATATTCTATTTTAGCTATCAAACACTACAAACACACGTGTTGAGTGACAAAATAAATTTATTCAATAAAAAATTATTTGAACAAAGCCAAAATCACACAAACAGAATATCCTATATATCAAAGTCAAAACCACACAAACAGAAAGATTCCCTCATCGGAAGAACATGCAAAACCACCAAGGCAAGATGTTTTTGTACTGGAAGAAGAGGAGAGATTGTGCATTGTGCAGAGAGAGACTCAGTCGCCCCAGAACAACTTCCAGAACAATTAGAAAGGAGTTGTCATGCTTGGAGAAGAATGACAAGATGTGCCGTGTTTTTATGTTTTGAGAAGAGGGAGTTGTGTTTTGTTTATGTTTGGACTATTTTTTATTTTAAAAAAATTCAAAAAGTGGCTCGAGTGATACCAAAGTTGTATCTAAAACAATTTGAGTCGTATCTGAGTTGTGTACAGACTTCTTGAGTTGTATTTCAACTGTGTCCTACAATTTTTTTTTTAAAGAAAATTTGGATATTTCTTGAATGTATATCCCGGCACATCGATGTTTTACATGGATATAACACCTATATTTTTATTTTATTTTTTGAGTATCGGAGCTTCATAAACTACGATAAGATCAAGTTAAATGCTTGCAATTAATTAATGTCTATAGTGTAGGCTCATCTATGGCAGTTATTTTTATTTATACACACGAACACACAAATTCACCTACATATATAGGGTCAGTCCTAAGATTTCATTGTCCAGCGTGAAATATTAAATAAGACCCTTTTATATTATATTTGAGTATTTAAAAATAAACATATAATTTCATTAAAAAATAATTTTATTTCATTAAACAAATAACATAATTTAAAAAAATATATCACATTTTTTATTTAATTTACTCTTATATTATCATATGTTATTTAATTTATATCTTTTAAAAAAATATTACATACACATAAGTATCTGTATATAAAGTATGATGATAAAAAAGTAATTAGAGCGGGAGACAAATTTATCTCTCTTGATCCCATTCCTAAAAAAGGTAGGAAACATTTGGTTAAAAATAAATGATATTATATTTATGAATTTCATTTACACTTTTATTGAATTTTAAAAAGTTTGGATAAACTCAGATAAAATTCATCTTATTTTTAAAACTTTATTTTATTTATATATTTATTATATTTATGATTTAATTTATTTATTTTTATTTAGTCCCCAAAAAAATCTGATTCTTCATGTTAAAGCTTATATATATATTTTATTCTTTATTAATATACTAATTTTATTTTTATTTCTTTTATAATTTTATTTTTTGTGCGTTTCATCTTGTTAAAAAAAATATTTTAAGTTTATTATTATACATCATTTACGTATTGATATAGAGAGATAAAAATTTATTCAATATGAATTTATGACTATATGTTAGGAAAAATAACTAAAAAAGTGATATTTTTTTAATCATTTGTTACATTTTAATTTGAATAAAAAAGACATAAAATAAAATAATAGAAAAATTTATTATGAAGCTATAATTTTTTTTAAAAAAATTGGATCTTTTAGTCGTGAACTCGGTGTCATCACACCTCTGAACGATGTTCAAAGACCGATCGTGTATATATATATGTGTGTATGTATAGAACCTTTCATTATTAATTTAGATGAAGAAAATTGTACCTTGCTATAAACCATGCATGCATGTACACCACACAAGGTTGGATATTTATTAAGTATAGCTTTCCAGCACCGCTTTGGCCCAGACGCATCTTCTTGGAGTTAAAAGCCAGAGCTGTTGCCAAATGTAGCGGCGCTATATTTTTCCCCTTTCTGGGGTTTGATTGGAACTAGAAAGAAAAGGAGTGGGATATATATCATTCCGCAGCAATAGAATCACGAGTTAAATATATCATTCAACCATATATTTATAGGGTTAATTAAGTTTTAGCTTTTAAACTTGTTTTGAAATTTAATTTTTAGTTTTTAAACCTTGATTGATAAAATTTTTTAATATTTTTTTTGAGAATTTTAATCTTAAATTTTTGTTTGACTGGTCATGTTTTTAAACTCTTAAAAATTTTAATTTTTAATTCCTAAATAAAAATTTGAACTCATTATTTTTATTTATTTAATGAGATTTTAGGGACTAAAAATCAAATTTTTTAAAAGATTAAAGACTAAAAGCTTTAGTGAAAAAAATTAAGAGATATTTACCGGTCAAACTTTTGTTTAAGGGTTAAAAAATGAATTTGAAAAAAGTTAAAAAACCTTGATGGATCAAATTTTTGTTTAAGAATTAAAAACCAAATTTCAAAAAAATTAGGAACTAAAAACTTAGTCAACCCCGCTTTATATATTCTAATTGTATAATTTATAATATTTTCAGTCCAGTATGACATTGGTGTCTTGATCACCAACATTGCTGATTACTGATCTTTATTCTAAAATTATATTGATTATCTTTAATTGAATATATTTTAATTCAATTACATTTTTTAATTTATAAAACTTAAATTTAAAATTTTACTAAAGAATTCAAACTCATTTTCACTTGAAATTGATGTATAACCTAATATTTGATACTAGTAGGTAATTTGTAAAGCCTAAAATAAAAAGATAAATTAATAGTATCCACGCAAGGGTATTAGAAATTAAGAAGGCAAGAGAATCGATGCTAGAATCAAATATAAATAAAAAACAATAGCATGTTAATTACAAGCAAGAAAAAGACTATATGTAACCCCTCCCACTTCCCCTAAAATGAAAAATGAAAAAAATGACAAAATAAGTTTGCAAGAGCTTGTGATGACAACAATTGATGAGGCCCTGTCCTACCATCTACCCTGGACAAAGCGATATTCATTTAAGTGGTGGGGCTTGAGAGAAGAGAGAGAGAGAGAGAGAGAGAGAGAGAGAGAGAGTGATGGGGGGTTAGTTAGGTCATCTCATGGAAACTCCACTACCTGACGCTAGGGTTGGCATGATTGAAGTTGAGCAAGAAAAAACACATGGAGCATACGTCAAACATAGGCACTTGTCGTTCCCCTTTGGCTTGAAACTTGCGTGACCCATGCTGTGTGCAGTTGTACCCAATATTACAGGCACCCAGCCCACCAACACTAAATACATGAGGGTTCATGAATTTGTCTGCATTTCGATGTTAACACCTCATGTTCATTTCTTCAACCTCTCTGGCGGAATTCATTGCCAAAGTTACATTTTCTTTGAGGTAATGCATGTGTCTTCTTGTCACTCAACAAAAGAAACTCCAAAGACAGATAGCTTTGAAAAGAAAACACTTGGCATGTAGAATCACTTTTTTTTTTTTTAATGATGCGAAGTAGTATTTGGTAACTTGTCAAAATGAATAATGTTTATTCATAAACCTAGCTAATTGACTATTTTTAGTAGGATTTTCACTCTTAATCATTTTAATTTATTTATAAAGTTTAAATTTGAGAGTTTACTTGAAGAATCTAAACTCAATTCCATTCGGATAAGCATAATAATATTGGTAAGTATATTAGAATCACTTTTAAAGGACTAAAATTGATTATAAAATGTTATCTTCTTCCGTTTTATAATTAGCACAGTACTTATATATACTTAGCTACATAGTACGTAAAATTTCAAGAGAATCAATAAATTAAATTTAAAACATTTATTTAAGCAAACAAAATCTATCAAAGAAGATGCCCGGGTTGTGCTTACAATAGAGAATGGGTACTTATTAAGTCGACTTTTAAATCTGTAAAATTTCACTAGAAGAGTAAATCTGTAAAATTTCTCAAGAGTAACAATATCTATAGATGGTTTGATTGGATCTTGTTATTTATAAAGTTGGGGGGGTAAGGGTGAATTACAGCAATTTGTGACACAAATTATTTTTCAGTCTTCTAAGCTAATGGCTTAAGGTTGATTTAAAACAATTATTAATAAGTAAAAACTGATACCGAAAAATGTATATTGTTTTGCATCGTTATCTATCAATATGATTTTTGTTCGTTAACCCCTCTTAGTGAACGTGAAATATGCAACTTAGCGTAAAGAGAAGAAAAAAATACTTAAATTTTTACGTGAAAATCTTAAATCATGAGACCTAGTCCAACAAAAGATTTTCACCATGAAAATAAGATTACAAAATTTGTTTTTCTATTTTGAAAGAATCACTCAAAGAATTTTACATTTTCACATTCGATAATAATTATTTTTAATTCTCACAAAGTATAGCAAAAGTATCAAGAAAATTTAATTTAGTTGATTGAACAAAATATATATAAATTATTACAAATCCGCTGATATATATCTATGATTTTTATGGGTAAAAAAATATAAAACGTACAACTCTCTTTCACTCAAAGAGGCATATAAGAAGGCACTCACTCTATTACTCTATTTCTCTAAGACTATTTTTAGACTGGGATGAAATAGAATAAGGATGTCTTTCTCTAGGGGTTGAAGAGATATGACTTCAATCTCAACAGAATGTCAATATGAGATAAAATATTTTTTTATCGATAAATATTAGTTATTAATTATATTTTTTTTATTAATATGAGAATTAAATTCATGATTTTTTTTTTATCATTAGGTTAATCTTATAATTCTGAATGAAAAAGAATATTAATTAATTGTCTACTGTACAAATACATACATCACCTTCTAGAATTCTCTTTTAAGAGATCCTTAATGAGTTAGGTCTACAAATCCTGTACGTGTGTTTGATGATGGTTAAGAGGGTTCGCTCAGGGCCGCAATGCAAGATCAAGAATCAAGATATATAGATTCAAAACTTTAGTGGGAACCAAACCACTGGCAACTGTACGTGCAATATATATGTATGATTTTGGATATGTGAGACAACATGAAACGGGGGGTGGTGAAATGAATCTCTGAAGCCTTTTTGTAATAATTAACGAGAAAATGCTCCCTCTCCTTTCTAAAGCCTAAATCATTCTGATTTAGACGTGTCTTCAATCTAATTCTATATGTAAACATTCCATTAGTTCCATATATCCACAACGAGCAGCTTTAATAATTACTACCTCATATTAATTCATACACAGAAATATGCAGTGAACCCCTCAAAGTTGGCAAAAACAAACGACCCTTTTTAAGGGTCTAAAAGTTATTGAATAATTTTAAAGGCCTCATTTTGATTAAGAAATTAAAAGAACTTTCGTATTAAAAATCGTATAAAAAAACATATAGTGTGCATCTTAATATAAAAAAATATTTGAACTTTTTCTTAACTCGGAACAGTAGTTAGCATTCGTCTAATATTAACTATTAAAACATATAAATAAGTGATCTTCAGTTAGCCTTATAAAAAACTAAAAAAACTATTGTTATTTCATTATTATTTGTCCCAAATATTTATGTGGGGACAAATGTATTATTTCAATTACCTTTTATAGGCTGCTATCATCTGTAAAAATAATTCAGACTCAGTCTCCATTGAACGTTAAACAAAAACCATAAGGCAAACACAACGCAAAAACATTAATATATGTGTGGATATGGCCTCAAACTCGTAGACATGTACAAAGCATAATTCAAGCATTGAATAAATTTGACAACTACAAGACAACAACGGTGGATGCAAGCCGGACCCCGGAGAAAGACGAGGGGCAACGTTTCATGCTTATTGATCCGTCTCATCTTATCCCCTTTTATTCTTCCTAGCTTGTTCTTATGTTTAATAATAATAATGTGTTATTTTTTGTAATTGTATTATTGGATGGGATGGGTATTGGGAATAGAGTGGAAGGGGAATGAGAGTGACAAAAGAATCTTAGACGCGTCAGAATGTTGTGTCCCGTTGACGCCATTACCGTCCCATCACGATCATAATTCATCATTGTGGGGCTTGGACTTTGGAGCTGCCCTCTCCAAACCCAAATCTTTGTCCCTACGCTCATTCCACCCTTGGAAGATGATTGATAGACAGTCAAATATTATTTAACATTTAGAGAAAAAAAAATAAAGATATAATAGAATTTATAATATGATAGAAAAATAAGATAAAAAATGAGAAATATTGATGAAATATTTTAAATAAAAGTTAATTTGTATATCATTGTTTCCTATTATTTTATACCTTCAAATACATGTGAAACATTAAGAACACTACTTGTACTTGTGTATAAAAAAATCTTGATTGGATAACTAATGAATAAATTTTTGAAGTGTTTGAATTGAGATAATGAATTTTATGCATATGGTTAATTTTTTCATTGGAGTAAAGTTTATGGGTAAATATGAATTGAAATTATTTTCATATGTGATTTACAATCCAAACATTTATAAATAAGTAATTAAAAACATTAAGGAGTATTGAATATTCTTTAACAAGACTAATTAGGGTAATTTTAACTAAAAGTATGAGTTCCTTAAACTTCACCACATTGCAATAAAATGCAAAAATAGTGTCTAAGGAGTAGTGTCGGCCAAACTGATGCAAAAAAAATTATCTTTAATATTAATTTGTTAGTTTTGTTAGAAATACCAAGGAGAAGAATTTGAATCTACCAAATTGATACTAATAGGATATTTGTATGTTTAAACTATTTCATAATGATTTCTTGAATTAATTATGCATTAACGTCGTAATTAATGTTTTTGTTTGTCGTAGCATCAACTTAGCCATGCAAAATGTGAATAATTTATATTGTCTTCTTCACTTTTCATGCTTCTTCCTTCTCCCATGTCCCCTCCCTTGCAAAATTTGTCTTTTGCCGATCCCTTTTTTTCTCATCAAATTTGTTTCACTCGTCGTGACCCCTCTGTTTGTTTGGCCTCCCCTACCCCTCCTGATTTATAATTAATATCTCTTGATTTTTATCATAATTATATTAAAATTCATATCAACGATAATATCTATTTAGTTGATAGTATAAAATTATATTACACTCTTAAATTAAAAGATTACAATATAACTTTATCCTAAATAAAGATGTTATTTTTTTAATGTGTATTGTATAACTTTAAACCATTGATAAAAAGAAAGAAATTAGTTATTTTCGCATTTATCAGTGTGCAACTACTTGAAAATGCCATTTGATCATGTCAACACAATAAAGGCACATATGTGTAAATGTTTGGTTGAAACACGAGCAACTCTCGATTTCATCCTGCTGACTTTCGTTAAAAATTAAAAAGGAATACGGCAAGATGTCGGACCATCAAAGTCACAAAATGTACAACAACAACTAATTACAGTAAATTTACAACAAGTGACAAAACCACACGGAAAAAGCTCATTTAGACACTAATGCTGCTTTCAGTGCACGACATCAAACGCTAAAAGTCTAAGTAAAATTTATGAGGTATCATTTCATACACTAAAATTTTAGGACTTGTAACCTTGCCAAATTGACGAAAATTTATGACAAACAAATAAATAACTATCAATTTAATCCCTGAAGTATCACCTTCTAAATAATCTTTAAACTAATAAAATTATATAAGTTCCATCAATTTAATCCACTGGTTGATATATTTTACTAACATTAAGAGACTAATTTAAAGAATTTTTCTAATATAGAGGATTTTACTTGAGGTACTAAATTAATGATTTATTAAAAAAAATTAAAGTAAAACCCTAAATTAGGTTTAGAATTTGTCAGTGTCAATCTTTAGCCTTTTTAAATCTTCCTAGGTTTATTCCCTTTCATCAATTTGTTTTACCGTGGTGTTTACTAATATAAAAATTAAAATAAACGACACTTCATAAAATTAAGGACTATAACATAAATTTTAAAAAATAAATCAAACCAACGCTTGCAAGGTTACAATCAAAAACTCAACCTGAGAATTTACTCAAATGACAATTTGGACCATCAGAATTCTTTTATGGTAAGCCACTAGTATCATGTAGCACGATGAATAGCAATCGAATTGCATCAATCAATATGTCCTTTTGAATATAAAGGTTCATGTTAAAGTCCTAGATTCAGGCAATACTACAGATGCAGAAAGCGCCAGCAAGTCTACACGTACATGTAAGTAAAATTTAAGACTTAATGATGCTACCCCAAGAACTCAAATTGAGAGCCTACGTGCATCTAAATGGTCAATAGGCCTAAATAGGAAGCAATTAGTACAATACACAGTAAGACTCAATATATACAATCACCATACATAAGGTATGCTCCACAATTCAATTGATGGCTGTAATAAATAACATATTTGCGCTTTGATTAAATTGACATTGGAAATCAACTTTATTCTCTGTTCCTATCATGAGTGTCAACATTCAATTAGAACGGAAGAAACAGAACTACAAGAGTCGTGCATTCATTGACAAGGAAAGATTCAAACTCCAAGTACACAACAATTCTCCAGCCTTCTTTCCTACAAGATAAATTATTAGCTCAAAGCCCCTCAAAAAACCGAATGTGGTCTTCAAAAGTCTCTCCATGTCTTATTTTGCAAACTGATCCATCATCAGCAACCTAAAATATTTTATAAAATATAAAAAATGAAGATGAAGTTAAAATTGTTTTTCATGTAAAGTTCTCCTAAAGATTGTGCTTAAAACTTTAATGGGATTCTACAAAAGGAATAAATCTAATAAGACCATTGCCAACACGAAATGCCATTAAATATTTATAACTTTCAATCATTAATCGTAGCAAGCAATATCCCTTATTTTTCAAATACACGTGTTAAACTTCAAATGATTTTACTAAAGACCTAGGAAAACAAAAAGAAAAAAATTAAGAAATATCTTACTCAAAAAGGTATTGCTAATATCTATTTTTTTTTTTTCTCATTAATGACTATCAAAATGCATTTTCAGTCAAGCGCTCTACTATAAAGAAGACTGCTGAACAAGGTTAGCAAGTGGAAAAGGCAATTTCTTACCCAATACTCAGGAGGCCGCATCTTTAGATTGTAGGTTGATGCCATGCTCATGCAATAAGCACCAGCATCATGAACAACCAAACCAGTACCCTGATATTAAAATTCAGATGAGATAGTTTAAACAAGTTGGTATTGTTGTCTTTGTCATAGTTTTGCATAGATTATGCATTTATATTATTATTATTTAAGCAACTATATAACAAAAGATAAATATATTATATTACCTTGGCTGGAGTAGGAAGTTCTCTTCCTTTTCCTAAGAAATCTGCAGACTCACAGACAGGGCCAACCACATCAAAAGTTGTTGTCTCAGCATTTGATGGGGCAGGGGAAACCAGCTCTATATGCTGCAACCATACAATGAAAATGTCATTAAACATTCACGTAAACAAAAATCGATACAATACAACCCAGTTGCATGAATGTAGAATCAGATGACCATAATGACCTTATGCCCTGTCAAGATCCAAATTCCAAACAGTTTCTTTAGTATGCAATTCTGTTCTTTACTAGATAACATCATAACAGCTTTAAATGCCATGTTAAATCAAACTAAATTTATTTTTCATCTTTTTTCCATTGACAGTGTCAACATTCAACCAGAATTGGGAAAACAACCAAAAAAGTAATTGCATCCTTTGGCAAGGAGAGATCCAAGTCCCAAAAACCTTTTTTTTCTTCTTCTTTAGATTAGATCCAGCACACATAAGGGGGTGGAGGTTGTAGAATCCCAGCCAACCCATAATATAATAATATGCTGAGCAAGTTTTAAGAGTGCATTATATGTTATTAGAAAGCACATGCATTCAAAGGGTCTAGAATCCTTCATTGGTTTCCAATGCAATATTAGCAGAAAGGAGACATCAGACACAAATTTCTATTGAGAAAAAACTGTCTGTTATACATTACCAATATTGATGAATTGGATGATAAGTCATAACAAACTTAGGGTACTTATAACATTTACCTGGTAAGCATCATAAAGACTAGGGCGGATAAGTTCAGCCATGCTTCCATCAATTACAATGAAGTTTTTAGATCCATTAGTTTTAACACCTGTCACCCGGTTAACTAAGCAACACGTGTTTGCAATGAGTGATCTTCCTGGTTCGATGATAAGATTAAGACCACGTGAAATAACAAGATCTCGTACCTGCTCCAACCATGAAAAAAAATGGAATTAGCAGGGATACCAAGGGCACAGTTAAAACGTACTATAATTTACTTATTCTGAGATAAAGGAGTAGTATAACAGGTCCAAGTCTGTGCCATAAATAGGCAGTTAAGAAGAAGAAGATGCTCCTCTATGATTTATAACACATACAAACACGTGTCAAAAACTGGTCATAGTATATGCTATTTATAGGACTCGAATAAATACATGTAGTTATAGTTATACTCTAGAAATATTTTGGTTGGTAGAGTGTGAGACATAATATGAGAGTGCTCGGGTTCAAATCTGGCAATTTATACTGCCAATATCCCCCCCCCCCCCTCTCTCATGTGAGGCTCCCAGTGGACTTCCTTCAAAGGCCCACCTCAGTGGTGGGTCCCCCCCAACAAAAAAATGGACCTATAGGACCTCCATTCTCTGCCATTTGCCACAAGCAAAAGGTCCAATAGTTACTTCTATAGAAATTCAACGTGCATGAAAATTTGCATCTTAATAAAAGAAGACAAATGCTAAGAACTTAACATCACAATTGACAACTGAAATCTAGTAATTTATGTATGAGATGTTTTGCTCCTTTGCACAATTGCATCTTTCATCAACTATAATCAGCAAACATGAATCTCAATAGATGGCATTTATCTAGTTCCTGAAATACTGTAACAAAACATATATTTGCATAATCTATAAAAATGTTATAGTTCTCAAAGGACTTATTTACCACATTTCTGTGCATGTCACAATTACAAAAATGGTAACTGCTACATTTTTTGTGTAACATTGCAATACTAAGAACACTCATTTACAAGTCATTCCTCAGTAGTGATATTCATTATGCTTGCAAGCAATTGCAAACTTAACATACAAAATGAAATGATGAAGTGAGATATATAGTCCTCACAGTGTCAATGAGATCTCTAGGTGTAGGAAGGATGGCACCAGAATGATAATAATCTATCCCAAGTCCTCCGCCAATATTTAAGTAATCAACTTCAAAACCCTGATCTCGGATTTGGTCAATGTAGTTGATCATAATGGTGGCTGCATCCCTGAAAATGTCAACCTGAAAAAGAAAGGGAAAAAAATGCAACAATAATTTCAACATTTTATATTTAGATAAAGATTAAGAATCAACATAAAGTAGTGCAAAACTACAAATTGAGCTAAGAAAGCATGAACGTTGAACGCAAAATAAAGCAAGAAAACATAAATCGAAAAAAAATGTATATCTCATAGTAGCAAAACAAAAAAAAAGCAACAGAAAAAATAAAGAATTTCCATCTAACCTTGGTAATTGTTGAACCAAGATGGCAGTGGGCCCCTACAAGTTTGAGCTCATTAGGATGCTCCTTCACTGCATTTAAAAACCACTGCAGCTTCTCATTTCTAATGCCAAATTTAGAGTTCTTATTCCCAGTGGCAACATAAGGATGAACCTAAGGATGACAAAGATAAAAGTTTAAATATTCCAAATAATAAACATAATATAAACAGCGATGAAGATGAGAGCTACAAAATCTGGAGGTCTAGAGTTTAGCAATGGTGAGTTGTGCACTAACCCGTCAATCACAACTTGTAAAGTTTTAGTGACAATGAAGGTAAATGCAGAAAGAGGGAAGGAAACCACCAGTGGAAGGAAGATATCATATGAATGGAAATTATGAAATGTGTAATTGCTTGTGAACGTTGTTGATTGTTGAAATATTACAAAGTTGTTTGCAATCAAATACCCTGAGCAATGCATCAAGTAGAACTTCAATGAATGTGTTAGCGTGTGTTTGGTTTATTGGCAGCACACTTTCTAATACAACAAAAATGAAAAAGCTTGTCTCACATTAGATTGGCTTTAACGTCAGTTCCAGTTCTCTAAACTATAAGGACAGTTTTCAGTTTCTTCTAAACTTGAAAACTTATTTTAGCCCCACTAATCCTAAAAGAGAAAATATAGTTTTTTTAAAAAAAAACACAATTATTTCTTCCTTGGAAGCCTCTTTGGATCTACCTCAGTTGCTTATCAGTTACCAATATGAGCAAGGACAATAACTCCTTGCTGCAAAAATTGCCAAAACCTCTATCCTCTAAGTGAATTACAAGACGCATGAGTCAAACTTCGCTACTCGTGTGTCAAACTTGTACAACAACATACCTGTGGATCCACATCAGGATTAATCCGAAGTAAAACATTGACCTTCTTCCCAGCCCTTTTTGCTGCCTCTACAATGTTTTCCAAGTCAAACTCACTATCAATGTTGACAAACACACCTTCCTGAGCAGCCAAGACCAAATCCTCCAAGATTTTCCCATTCCCATTAAAGATACACCTATTCATCCAACCCAAAAATACACTAAGAATCGCAAAAAATCCTGAACAACACAAAATACAAAAAACAGCCAAACAACATGCAATGCAGGTGAAAAAGAACACAACAAACAAATTCATGGGTTGAGTGAGATTATTAAACCTTGTGGGATCAAAGCCAGCACGAAGAGCCAACTTAAGCTCATTCCCACTAACAAGCACAGCACCACAACCTAAGTGCCTCAAATGTTCCAAAATCTTCAAGTTATTATTGGCCTTAATGGCATAACCAATTATGGAGTTCAACCCTTCCAATGCATCCTTGTAGGCTTCAACATTCCTAGTTATCTGGGGCTTGCTGTACAAATAGAAAGGTCTTCTCTCAACAGATTCCATGATGTCATGCACCTTGAGGCCCTCACAGTACAGATACCCATCTTCGGATTTGGTGAAACAGTGCTGAAAATGAGCGCTCTTTGTGTCCTCCACCGCGGTTTTGGCAGCGTTCTGCGAGAGAACCGCTCTGAGAGCACGTGGTTTTATGGTGGCTTTGAATTTCAGAGGTAGAAAAAAAGGCTTTTGGGATAACGGGTTTCGGTTTAAGGAGTGGCTGTAGGTTTTGGGAAGGGAAGGAGATTGAGAAAGAATGTGTGAGCCTGTCATGGCTGTGTGTCGTTGGTGGAAGATTTTGCCGACAAAACAATGTGTGTTGCAAGGAAAATCACAAGACAAAACCCTCGTCCATGTTCTAATTTGTGTTTTCTTTTTTAGCAATTTAGCATTTGTTCTACTAAACCTGAACTACAATATTAATTTGGGCTTCAGAGTATTGGGCCCAACAATAATTGTTATTAGTTCCTACCAACTTCTAAAATTAATGAAAAAGATTATTTTATTCCTTAGTTATCACACCCTCTATTTTTCCCATCACCTTCCCCGCACCCCAACAAATATACAAAAAAAAAATATAATTCCGTGTATAAAATATGAAATAGAATAGTTTGTACGTGTAATTACATTTTCATTGTGCTTTTTAAGTACAAAAATACAATAAAAACATGATTTCACATACAAAATATGAAAACATAATCATGATTCGATTTTGGATTTTGCATGTGAAATCACGTTTGATTGTGTTTCGTAAGATGATCCAAATATAGATCAGAAACATGATTGTGTACAAAATCTAAACCAAAATCATGATTTCATTTCAGATTCTATATACGGAATAATGTTTTCATTAAAATATAGGGGAATGAGAATAAAATATAAAATGGAAACAAGTTTCCACGTACAAAATCCAAACTGGAATCATGATTCCATTTTGAGATTTTGTTCGCATCCTTACACTACAATGAAAACTTCATTTTGTACCAATAGCAATGATGTTGGGCCAATAACAACTCTCTCTTTGGTCAATTAGAAAACCCAAACTGTAGAGTTTAAGTCATGCCAAAAAAGACGGCCCAAATATTTACATTCTTTATAGAATTTTTTCTTCTCCAGTATTTATAGGTTAAATGAACAATGTTGCTTTTGCCAGGCTATTAACCTTTTTATTTTAATTAAATGAGCAGGAATGTTTATCAGTTCCCCTTTTGCTTTTTTCTTCTGTTTCTTTCCCACCAACACAAAAAATAAAAATCAGGAATGTAGAGAAAAGAAGGGAAGAAAAATAAAATGTGAGAAAGTTAAAGGAAATAATTTATTTTGATTTAGAGTGGAAAGTTTTATTATGGATGAATTAATAATGTTAACAACGTGTATCTTGAAATGTGATTTTCTTCGATATTTTTTATAAGATTCAGTTAACTCATTTATAATGATTAAAAACTGCTTTTTTTTTAATCATATAATATGTGTGAAGTATACATTGGTTTACCAAACAACTTGATAAATCATTTTTTTTGAAATTTTTTCTTTAATTATATTTTCATCCATAATATTAGAACTCAATATCTTATTTAAGAAATTAAAAAATCCAAATCTAGTTCTACTCATTTCCGGAAAGGAGAGTCCAAATATTTGGGGAATGTCCAAATATTCAAGGGATGTATTGGATTAAGATTTCAAAAGATTTTAAAAGATTTTTTTTATATAAAAAAAAGTCTTGTGACATTCAATCAACAATTTTAAATAGGATAAATAAGTTTTGTGTATTCAATTAAAATTTTTGAATTTTTTTAAAAAAGACAACAAAATCTTGTGGTATTCAATTATAATTTTTTTATAACTTATAAAAAGTTTGTTGACATTCAAAAATATACAAATTTCAATAAATTATTTTTTAAGAAGGATTTCGATAAAATTTATCAAACTTTTAGTATAAAACATCTACCAAACAATCTTACCCAAACTCTTGAGATTTTACTAGATTTTTTTCTTTCTTTTTCTATTGGTCACCAGACTTTCTTTTTTCTCATCACACCTATCATTTTATCTCTTAAATATTTTTCAAGATGTGTGTGTCATATATATTTTTTCCATTCTTTTAGAATAAAAAAATGTTAAATATACTCTTCCCCTTGATCTTTTTTTTGTTTATTTTCTAAATTAAATTAATGTTTACCTTATGTGTTAAGACTAACCATGTTTTTCTTATACTGATCATGCCCATCATTCGACGTAATATTTCATGACTATCACTCTTAATTTCGTCATCCACACACCTCAATAACTCTCTTACCAATTTTTCACCTTCACTACTCTCTTTTAGTATATGCTTATTATTGCACTTCATTTAAACATGTAATTATATTTATCATTAAATAATTATAGTCATTAAAAAAAATCAGAAAATCAACTTATTGTTGTGAAATCGAGAGGGATAAATATCGGAGAGATTTACACAAGCAACCATCTAAGTGAATTAGACACCACACTTTGACCCAAAACCTTAAGGCTCAGGTTTATGGGTCTTCTCCTCACTTATATGGTACTAAATTTTTCTATTTCTATCCGATGTGGGACATTTAACTCACACTTGTACTCCAACAATCTCCTCCTCAAGTGTGAGTTTTTTCCACATGGTAAACAAACTCCTCCTCGAGCGAAAACCAAATCTTGTACCGTTGCAACAACACTTGCAAGACTCGCTGCCTGGCCTATACATGCATGGACTCACTCTCACCAGGAAGACTTTCGATACAAAGGATCTTATGTCCATGGATCCACAAATGCCATCTAAACAAACGAGCCGGTCACCAAATCAAACCATCGGCTCTGATATCACTTGTTGTGAAATCGAGAGGGATAAATATCGAAGAGATTTACACAAGCAACCATCTAAGTGAATTAGACACCACACTTTGACCCAAAACCTTAAGGCTCAGGTTTATGGGTCTTCTCCTCACTTATATGGTACTAAATTTTTCTATTTCTATCCGATGTGAGACATTTAACTCACACTTGTACTCCAACACTTATAACTTTAAATCTATTATTCAAATCCAAAAACAAGAATAAGAAGATGTTATTGCAAGGAATATTAATATAGGAAGACATAAAGCTATAATTAATATAACTATTAAAAGATTATAAAAATTATACTGATTTTTATTTTATTCAAATCTCATCATTTCTTATTATTTTTTTCACTAACTCTTGTAATTTTGAATATATTTTTAAAAATTTACAAAATCCTTTCAAATTTTATAAATCTATTAAATATTTTCAAATCCGTTAAATTCTTATGATATAAATCAATTAAATTTTAAACTATCATAAAAGTCTTATAAAGAAATATAATAAGTCATAATATTCCTATGTAATCTTTGATATGCATAAGACTTTTTTATGTTTAAATAATTTTTTAAAATTCTAATTCAATACATCCCTTAAATAGTTAAATTGGCTTTAATTCTTTTAGTCTCTCTCGTTGGTTATTTCTCAAAATGCTTTGTATATTAAACAAAATTAGACTCCGAAATAGCTTAACATATCATTGTATTTCACGTACTATTTATTAAACTCCAGAAATAACTCATAAAATTAAAAAATGTAAAAAATAAAATAATACATTTTAAATTCACTGTTATAAAAAGGATGGAGCAAAACCTCTAATTTCATTCTTAAGAAAAGAATCGGATGAAGTATAATATTATTAATTTAAACACATTCTTTGTTATTAATTGAAATTTACTGATAATCATAATTATTTGTGGATATCGCTTCTTATTTAATAAATCTTTTTTATGATTTTATAATTTTTATCCAATAAAAAATATATTAAGAAGAGTGATTTAGAAAATGTTTTAATAATACGCTTATATAATTTATTATGATCCCGAGTATTGTTTTGATGTTGAAAGTGGTTAAACATACAAAGATTTGCGTGTGCCCCCAAAGTGGGCTACATATATTTTCTTTCCTTTGTGTCTTTGATTTTTTATGTGAATAGATTTTATTTAACATTACTTTGATTTGGTTGGGATATTGAAGCTATTCTTTGTCACAAGTGTTTTCTATGAGTTTAAACTTTTTAGACCAAAAAGTTCATGTTAAGTTCAACTTTATTTAATATAGTTGAACCATTCTTTGAACGTGTTTTTTTTTATATATAATAAAACAGGAGGTTGGAAACTTTTTCTTTCTCACACTTTTTTTAAAACACTAATTAAAAATATAAATAGAAATTATTTAATAAAAGTATAATACTTATTAAATTAAAATCAGTCACCTATTTAATACTTATTAAAATTAACTGGTAAGGGTTGTTCTTCACTTATTCTAGTCGATGTGAGATTTAAATTATTTTTGAACTTGGTGTGTAAATAATATGGTGGATGACCCGTTAATGGATCTAGAATAGGTTCTAATTAGAATGTGAGTTTGGATCTAACTCAACCCCAAAAGCTAGCTCATAAGATGATGATTATTCTCTAATTATATACTTTGACTTGCATTATCTCTAGATAATGTAGGATTTGGGTTATTCCCGATACTTATTTTATAAATATTTAAAAATATTTAATAAAATATATTAAATATAGTCTTTAATTATTATTCTTAAGACACTTGCTCTTAAGATACTTCTTTTACTTTCTTGCCATAAATGACCTCCCTCAATTTATTCAGGATATGTGAATCAAAATTTATGTAAAACTAAAAGCAACTTTAGTTCAGATATTTTTGCTGATTTCTCCTTTACGTTGATCTTGTCAGATGAGAAACATTGTTTGTAGAAGTAAATGAATCATAAAATTTCTTTACTCTCTTGTCATGTTATCTTTTAAGTAATTAGCGTTAAAGTTGTTCTGACATTGGTGTATGTATTGGCCTTTTAAGATGATTTTCTCATTTAAATAAAAAAAACCCAATCATAGGCTCATGATAATTTTTAGAACTTTATATGCAATTTTAAAGAACAAAAGTGCCCAGGCATATGGGCTAATTAATGTCATTAAACTTGGTCTTCACATTGGGGACCAATTTTGGGTACAAATATTATGAGGAGCGCCATGGTCATGATTAAGACACCCTTGATAACATATACCTTTTCTTTATTGAAACAAAATAAAAAAGGGTGTCATTGTCGGTTAAAAGAAAAGGACTTGCGAAAAGAAGATATAATTATCAACATAATTTAGACTAATGCATTTGCACACACAAAGGTAAATTTCTGTATATGGTGAAACATGCCAATAAAATCATTTGATATCAATTCTTTTTTCCTTATCCAACAGACACGGTTTAGGATATTGTTGTCAATCGTTAGAACGGAAATTTGGCAATGTAAGCCTGTCCTTTTTACTTGAGAAAACTGAAAACAAACGTTGAACCATAATACATAAACCCTGTTACCTAACATAACAATAAAATATTCCGTGAAAGCTGCTTTCACAAGGAAGTGGTCCTAGACATAGACGTTTGCCAAAACTAGCACTACATAATGCACAGTCAACCGTGTATATTATAGTCAATAGCCAAGACTAGCTCTTTAATTTAAACAAGTTGACTGAATACATAGAAAGGAGCTTTTCCCATTACTCTATCATTTTCCCTTTGTTTTTTACTCTCTGGTTAAAGATGAAGCGCTTTCCCAGTCCTCATGTACTACCATATAACTTTTTCCTCCATCTATTATTACACTGTTTTCTTCCTTCATTTTCAAACATTTTGGATTTGAAAGTCCCCGGGGGAAGGGGGAGAGAGACCTTACAACTGGAAATTTATTCAATACTTTATTTTGTCAACTCCTCCACCTTTTATTATGTTACACAAGGATGGAGGCATTATTTTTAATCCAAGGTATTTCCATCAACTAAAGTTAATGACTAAATTTTTAAAATACTAAGATTTATTTAAAAAGTCAATTTCTCTAAACAAATGTTTTTTTCATACATATGTTTAAAAATTGAATTCCTAATCTCTTACTTACAAGATAAGTTATCTATTAGTCATGTCACATATTAATGGATACATGTTTTTATCTTTTCTCTAAAGCTAAGTCATGTCACATATTAATGGATACATGTTTTTATCTTTTCTCTAAACCTAATTCAAGTAACAACGACTTTTGCAAAAGTCAAATGCGTTATATGTGAAACATTTGTTGAAAGAAATCAATCTCTTAAATAAATCTAAGTATTTTGAAGGATTTGATTTTGGCTTCCGAGTCAAGGATATCCCATGTTGACTCAAGAAAGGTGTTTGTTATATGTGACCTTAATGCGAGCTGTTGGCTTTAATACCTCTTTGCAATGCCATGTACAAACTTTTAACATCATTTCAAAGCAAAACACATCAGAAGAGCTCATGACTGCCACTACACAACCACTCAAAGCTTCCGGAGAGATATCTCAGAGCCAATAGCCCCAAATGTACAAAGCAATTCTTTCAACCACTGGCAATTGTTAGATGAAACAGGGGACCAAAGGTGGCCATCATATTGTCTTGTGATGCATGTGCCACATGACCCCTTTAACTTTATATTTGAAATCCCATGTTGCCCTCGCCAACACATGGAACTGTCCCATTCGCTTGGGCATTGAATGGCCCTACAAACTTCACTCTCTTGGTCCAACCGACCCGAGGAATGCAACCCTTTTCTATCCATTGCACTTCCACCCAAGAATTGGCCCCGGTCACCGAGTAATGTCTCTCTTGTTTGTTGTCTCTAGTTCTGTCACTCTCCTATACCTCTTGAACTCAAATTCCAGTTACTTCAAGACATGCCAGGAACATATCTGTCTCATATTTGGACCCATTATTAATTATTAGCACTTGCCAACATTTAAGTTGGACCATAGTTATGTACACTACCCCCCATCAAGGCATGTACTGTATTCTTTGTTTATTTCTTAATCATCTGGTTCTATCATCTATTGAAAAAAAAATTCACAACTGCTTGGTGAGTATGTACTCCTTTCATTCAAATTATAGAACCAACTTTCAAATTAAGAATTAGTACTAGTACATGGAATTTTTGCTCGAGGTACTTCTTTTGACTAGTTAAACGTAAAAATTACTTGGCATTGAATGATAATAGTAAGTTCAGAAGCGGGTACTTACAAAATTAAGAGAATCAAAGTTTCATAAGGTAACAACTAATAAAGTAGTGTCACATATTAAGGTCAATCCTGGTAATTTACACAAGATATTAAAAAGGATAAAAAGCAGAATAGTTCGACAGTTGAAAATATTGTTCCATCTCCAAAATTCTATATGGTCTCATGTTCCGTGCACGTGAAGTAACCGAACTACCTTGACATGTCATAATCTTGAGGGTAAGCAAGCTGCTGTTCTATCTGCCAACTCAACTTGGAAGCAACACCCTCATGACACGGAACGTAATCCTGTGAATTAAACAGGAAAATATTTCACTTTCTTCTTTCATATTACCGAACTTCATAGTTTTGCACCAGAAAAAGTTGATTCCGTATACAATTGATTTGCTAAGCTTTGATGACATAAACGTGCATATCCTTGGACATCCAAGAAAAGCTTTTATTTTGTGCATCTACAAATCTTTCAATTGCCTATTTACATATGCAGCACGAAATCAGAGAAACTTTTGTTTTGATGTGACTTCTCTAATGAAATCAGAGAAAGTGGTTTTATATAAGACAGTAGCTTCAAATTGTGAGAATCAAACTGAAAAGGAGTTGTAATATGCTCTCGCAGCCTCACTAGACTTTTCACAATGAATTTGAGGTTCGATCAAAAGGGTATGTAAGAGTCAACATCTGTTTTACCTCCAATTTCTTCACCAACTCTTTTGCTGTTGGCGCTGATACAATAATGTGGCGAGCATTTGGACTGATAAATCCCTCTTCCACAGCTTTGTCAATAAATGACAGCAAGGAATTAAAGTATCCATCAACATTTACTAATCCCACCTACAATTTTTGGAATGTCAATGCTGATTAGGCTTCAAGAACAAGACAATTAAAGGGACATGAATTGAAGAATAGTATAAATGCCCATAATGAAACAGGTCAATTACCGGCTTGTCATGAATCCCAAGTTGTGCCCAGGTTATGACTTCAAGAAGCTCCTCTAGAGTCCCATATCCACCTGCATGTAACTTGCATGAGTTTCTTCAGGAATTGAAGCACAAGCATAGGATAATAAAGAGAAAAACAAAGTCAAATTGAACAGTACTTTTACTTATACTTGCTCACCCTGGTAGTAGTAAAAGTAGAAAAAGGAAATTGGTTTTTAATTGAATAATTTGAAAACTGTATTTCACTTCTTTTATGTTTTTAGTTTGACTGTGGTGTCTATGAATCCCCATATCCAAGATTAACTACTACTACTCCCATGTTGGGTGCCTGTCATGGACTTAACACTACCAACTTCTTGTTCATATGCAATCATGTATTTGGCAGTGTCAAGGGAGAGTTCATGTATTGACCCTCCTGGGGAAGCAACTTTCGTACGAATGACAACTTTGTCTTTGCGTGCTCTCTCTCTCTTTGTGTCACCCATTTTCAGCATTCAATTATTCTCTGAAGATGATAACAACGACCAGTTAAAAAAAGTCTTTGAAAAGGGTCAAGTGTTATTCCGTGTCAGGTGCCGGTGGCTATTTGGAAACGTTATCTCGTGAAAGTTCTCTAGCTTCACTTCCCCTCTTTATCAAAGAAAGGAAGTTTAGTAGAATCACGTCAAGATTCTAACCAAAGTTGAGGAAAAAATGGTATGTAATTATGTATTCAACCTGAACCACAACCAGTGTCCCAGAGCCGCAGAAGCTCTAATTTTTAGTCCACGATATATTAATATTAAGGGCTCATGTAAGGTCAACATCATTTTCAGAGAGCTTTGAAGGGTTGCTCTCTCTAATCATAGGATTGGAATGTGCCATGAAAGTTAGTTTTGCAGCAGTGTCAATTGAATCATGAAATTGAATAAAAGAGGCACACAACTACACAAGATGGTTTGAGATCCTTTTTTAAAATTACTAAATCCTATCCTCCATGCCTCAATGTTTACTTAAGTGGACAACTAGTCAACATTATCCATTACGTGTCGTGCCTTCCAAATCATGACACAAAAGTTTTTAACGCCTTGTCAAGTAGCTAGCATCCATAATTAGGCGTGGTAAACACTTTAAAATTCTTTAGCCAAAAAGGTTTAGCAAAGAAAAACACCAAAGCCTGTGTCAGTTTAAAAAGTTTGGAAACTTTTGTAGACATGACCATTTTACTGAAAAGCAACGCTAGTAGTAGAAACACCGAGAAATCAATGGGAAACATGTTGGTTAACTAGCCTCGAAAGAATCAAATAGAGATATTTTTTTACAGCATTTTTTTATCAATTCTTATTAATTATGCAGAAAACTTGAATTTTTTTTTATATATATTTTAGATATCAAACACATTTATTTTTTTCGTTCGATACTTAGTAAAATACGAGTTAGCAAGATATAATAACATAATGAAGCACATAATGGATACAAAATTGTACTATTTTGTTAATGTGTCACTGATTCTAATGTGCAACAAGTATTTTGATGGCTCACCTGGTAAGGCAATAAAGGCGTCTGAATGCTTGGCCATCTCTGCCTTCCTTTGGTGCATATCAGCAACAGCTTTTACTTCTCCCACTGTTTCACCAGTCAGCTGCAAAGAGACATCAAAGCAAAGGAATTCAAAGAAAGAGCCACTTAGTACATCAACATCAACATCATCAACAGTAAGTTTAACTCAAGTTAATTGGAGTCGGTGGTAGATGAACCCAATGATAAATCATAAATGAGACATTTGATACATTTAACCTATTTCTATTACATTACAAGACCACTAAGAAAAGCATTGGCCAAAAGAAAACATAATAGTATCAACAAAACTGGAAAATAACTAAGTTTTCAAAATTGACAACATGGTCATGGAATGCATGAATAAAATCCTTCATGAAGTTGAGAAACAAATAAAATACTGAAAAACACAAGTAGGAGTACTTTAAAGTTTAAAGCTTGAAGAAAAAAGGGGTTAAGCTTTCTCTACTGGCTGAAGCAGATATACATACCTCTCGAGGCATGAGCGTCTTGGGAATAACTCTGCAAGAGACAATATGACAAATATAGCATCAATGGTGAAAGAGACCAACAAAAGCAAACACAGTGGTTACTAATTGACTATGAGTTCCTGTTCTTGCCTTTTTCCCAGCATCTTTGTGGGAAAAAAGAGAAAGGGGAATTAAAAAAAGAAACAAAGTGAAAGAGTGTTTATGTTACTTACCCAATGACATGGCGACCGCCATCATGAACAGCTTGTGAAACTAAACCCATTAGACCAATGCTTCCCCCTCCATACACCAGATCGATGTTCCTTGAGACCTTAATTCCAACAACATTCAAAAAACAAATATTAATCAGCCTTGAAATAGTAAAACAATAATAGTGGTGGCTATGATTGTGTATGTGTATGATCTCAAAAAATATAAAAGAGATAAAAAGCAGGAGTAATGAATGACCCTTTAGAAAACAATCCCATGAGAGTACATTATTTACTGTTTGACTGAAAGTAAAAGGGAAAATGATTCCTCAACGCTCACTCAGCTAAGGGCCCTTGTAAAGTCCGTACAGTGTTCAGTTCAGAGCTACTGAACCGAAAGCTCAAGAGGTAAAAATAAAATAAAAATGGAGACTTCAAGCTCTAAACTCATGAAGAGAAAAAAAAGTATGCAAAATGTTAGAGCTTCAGAATGTTTTTGAGGTTGTTTTGCCATTCATGAAGAGACATCATCGTTTGCATAAGCAAACTAAACCAAGACACAAGTCATTGTTATTATGAACAAAGTGACCTTACACAAATATTAATTAAGTTGACAATGGAAGCAAAATATTCAAGACCCCATCAAAAAATTTAAAAAATAAAGTTTTGGAAGATTTTGAGGAAAAGAAAAGAAAAGAATTATGTAGGTTGAAAAGGAAGGCATGAATATATAGCGTACCAATTCATTGCCAAGTTGAATGGCAGCATCTTGGTAGCTACTCTTCTTCCCAGGGCTACTGCCACAGAACACACAAATCCTCTTGAACTTTGAATGCCTTATCTCACTTCGTGTCTCCATTTGCTAGATAGTTATATTAACTTTCACAGTCACAACAGAATTCTGTAACGTTTCTTTAACAAAAGAGTCTCCCTCCAAATTCTGATCCTAAGACTCCCCTGTTGTTTCCACTTGTGACAAACAAGTGAGTGTCACGGAAGCACTAACCACTAACAAAATTAATCTCTTTAGAGACGAGAAGACTCTATGCTTGCTTGCTTTGCTACAACTCTCAAGTCTCATGGCTTTATATAAAACCACGTTGGTCTTCGCACGTGACCGCCTTAGCGGTTGGCACGCGCGGACTCCTACTCTCGCGCTTCCACTCTATTTATGCCTCCTAATTATTACGTAGTTTTTTTTTTTTTTTTCTGACCATGGTTAGTCCCGTTTCTGAAAGTACTAATTAATCTTTACAAGAAAGGTACACAAGGTTGAGTATTTTTTTTTTCACTAAAATTATTTTATATCAAGTACTAATTAAGATTTAAATCTGAATTAGTTGAAAGACACAAATTACTCTCATTTGTGTCAATTATTGTTGATTTATTACGTGACAGTATTTAAGAAAGTAACATTTTCTTTTAATAGTTAAATATTTTAATTCTGTTTTTAGTTTTAATATTTTGATGAGTTTAAAATATAATTTTGCATTTATAATTTAACAGCAAGTAACATCCAAGTTGTATCAATTAAATGAAAAAAAAATTACATGTTAAACATGATTTTTCTTCACATGAAAAACTATATAAATTTTATTTGTCCTTTTATTT
>PYAF01005492.1:1245821-1263141 GCA_007407185.1 Glycine tomentella
AAAATTAATAATTGAGATTAAAATTTTAATTTTTAATACATCAAATTTATTCAAATGAGAGAGGATTACTTATATTGGTTAAAAAATATCTTTTAACTAATTGTTCTATTATATTCCTTCTTTCTATATACTTTTTGGTCAAGTGCGTAAAGATAATAAGATAGTATAAGCTTTTTGTTTTGGTGATACTGATATGCATAGACTATATTGTTTATATGATGTAATATTTTTTAAAGATATCTCTTGCTTATAGGATAACTTTGCTCTATAATTCTCAAAAAAGACAATATCCAGTCCAAGCATTTGGGATGAGATTGAATGAGTTTTTTGTTTTGTTTTTTTTAAAAGCGAAGGAATTTTTTCATTACATTAATGATGCCAAGGCAGGCACAAGAAACCAGATAGCAATACACGTACAACAGGTTATGAAATCTCTACCCAAAAAAACGCAACGTGTTTTGAAATATACATGAGATCATGGCTTTAAGGAATCACAGTGGAGTTGTGCTTTTTTCCTATGCATGGTTGGCCTAATTAAGAGCTAGTAGCTTGTAACGATCTAAACAGCTACAATAATAATATCCTCACGTAAAATTCATGTGGTCTGTCATGTTTGAAAATAACTAATATATTATATCCTAGTTTAGAAGAGTATTTAGAATTAATCCTCTTAATTATGGGCCACTAAACATGAACAAATGAGAAAATATATAGAAGTCCAAGAAGCATAAAGCTTGTTTTGTAAAAAGAAGTGTGAACTTAAAAATAAAGGGTGGGAACATTAATTATTATATTGAGGTAAAATTATAAGAGACAAGAAGTATGGATCACATGGTGAAGCAGTATATATGACCCTTGCATCTTACCATGCAAATTGTGTTCTGATGTGTGGCATCGGAATTCAAGTCAACGACCCAGTGAACTCTAATGATCTGTCTTTTTATTAGTGGCGGTCTGCACAAACTTTTTTTTTTTTTTTTTTTTTAGTTTTTGATAGGGAATCCATGTAGACACTAAATATTTCTCTAAAATAGCGACATTAAAAACAAAAATCAAATTTTTATTATTGCAAGTAAATTTCGCTTGACGACTATACCTACATTAACACGGACCATTTTAACACATTTGTATTGGAGTAATTTAAATTAAGGGATTGAAATTCTTCAATATAATAATAGCCCAAATGAAATTGAACCATCCATCTATTATCTATATTTTTTTAGTCTCTGGATTAAAAGAATAATAATAATAATAATAAACAAGTATCTTTTCTTTTCCCCTTTAATTTCCTCGGTCTTTTACATAACCGCCATTTTCTGCTGGCGTCAAACAAAGGGACTTCAATTCAAGAAAAAGTATCTATCAGCCATGGACTCAAAAAAAAAAAAAAGAAAAAAAAGCCACCCCGTTTGAACGCTGACCACTAATCCAATGAGAGGATAGAAGAAGAAAAAGTCCAAATTTATATTAGGTGAGGAAAGAAACATGAACATGTGGGATAGCTGCTGGTAGGGTTCAATGTTCTGTACTTAGCTTGCAACACAAATACACAAGATAGTTTCCACCTACCCCTTGCAAATTGCAATTCTGATTCTACTACAGCCGTAATCTTCACTCAATGACTCGATGCATGCTGTGGAGTGTGGAATATCCACGTACAATGTTATGACATAAAAAATTTAACAATATCATCATATTTTCTAGTATTCAATTTTAATTAGAGTTACTTAATTAAGATTTATTTCATTTAAATACATCTTTTTTTGTTATTTTTTCTTTTATTTTTTCCAATAATTAAAAAACAACACTATAAAACATATCATGTCATGTTATATAACAGATAAAAAAAACTTTGAGATTGTCATCTGTGATATATATAGTCTCTTTTAACAAACATTAGATTATTAGTATAGACATATTTAGGCTGAATATTAATAGTAGGGTTTATTATATTAACATTTAATATGTTGATAAATATATAACATTTTTATATCAAAAAATTATTTGTTAATTGTTGGAAATATATATTTCTTTATCTAATGTGTGCTGATATTTTAATAACAATTATATAGCTATTTATATTATTTAGTGAGCTGTGTTTTAAGTGGTTAATTAAGTGGGTCTATTAAACTACCAAAATACATTTTAACGAGTGGATATTTTCATTGACTCACTTTGCAATAATAGAAATCTTTGTGGAGTCAATAAATGAAGAATCTTTGTTATGGTATAACAAATCGCATACTTAATGTCTTTTTTTCTGTATCGAAGAGTTACGAAGATTTCATTATAAAAATTCAGTAGGTTTCGGTTAATAAATAATCATCAACTCTTTTGTTTATGACTTTTGATTGTTTCAAGTCTTCAACATTAATTAATGTGATCATTAACTATGGATTCATATATTTATTTTGATTCTTAATAATCAAGTATGTTGTCCATCTTAAGATTTCTGACGTGATTCTTAATAATCAAGTATGTTGTCCATCTTAAGATTTCTGACGTGACGTATTGTTTTACGACATATACCTATAATTTTTTATTCTGCATAAAAAATAAATAGCACTACTTTTGGTCTTTTTGTTAAGAAATAAATTTTAGTGTATTTTAGATTAAAATTTATCTTTTATAAAAAGGACCGAAGTACTAAAATAAGGATTCAATCCAATAAATATCACTATGTAAAAAATTATTTACTTACAGACAAAAAAAAAATGTTAAGTATTAAAATTACCTTTGTTAGTGTGGTCTTTGTTTAACAAAAATTAAACTGTAGTATATTTAATTATATTATTATTAATTATGTTTAACTCTTAAATACTTTATTTACATACTCATTATAAATATAATAATAATAAAGTCATATAAATAAAAGAAATAAAATTTTAATCAATTCCATTATCTCCTTAATATATGATAACTTTTTTTGAAACGATTAATACAATAAAACAAAAGTGAAGTATATGAATGCAGATCATTTGAAAAGTGTGTTAGAAATTAAGTATACTGTTAGTATTTTTCTAAATTAATTTTACTAATTACTATTGTAAGGATAATGATCAAGGAATAAATAAATATATAGATAAATAAAGTTAAATATTTTAAAGATACTTCTACAATTTTATATGTTTTAAATGAAGAGAATATTATTTTTTCGATAGTAAATATATTTATGTTTATTTAGTACTTATTTTATAGTATATTAAGATGATTAACAAAAAAATGTAAAATAATAAAACCTACGTTTAAATAAAAAAAATCATCAAAAGGTATGTCATTTAAATATCAACCTGTCCCCAAGCTTTGAGATTTTGATAGTTTGTACGAAATTCTATGTCTAAATCACGTTGCTTCTATTGTACAACAACAACTATCATCCTTAATCAGAGTACTCTTATTTGAAGAATAATGGTGTTTAGTTTTTTTTTTTTAAAATAATTACTTATTTTATCAATTTTTCATGGGAGATCTTTTAAAGAATGAGTGATTAATTATTCTTGGATTACCAAACATGTTAACACATTTTTTTAAATTAATTACATATATCTTTTCAATTATAACTTGGAAATTTTTATTATCATTTATATTTTAAAATTATATTTTGATTAGTTATGCATTTTGATAATCCTTATTTTTTTCTTAAATATTTTTAATTTACTTTAAGTTTTACTCAAATTTGAAAAAAAATCCAGTATTCTATGGATATTTAGATACTTATTGTAGTATGTGTTTGGTTCCACTTCCATGATCCATATTCATCTATATCTTTAAGGCAAAATTTTCAATTTAATGCAAAAGTATATTTATTTTAAGCTTTAGAGTTTATTAGTTCTATTGTGGCAGTTTATGAAATTTTTCTTAGTATCTGTCAAAACATTATGATTCGTTTTATTAAGAAACAAGTCAATCAATTTGCTTTTACAATATTGTCTAGATTTCATGTTAGTCATCAATTGTTTTAGTATTTATCATCTTGTATTAATTTTAATATTATAATTGGATTGGTATAAGCTTTTACTCTTTACACACTCCCATTTTATAAATACACTACTTTTTTTTGTGTAAAATTATTTAAACAGTTTTTTTTCTTTTTCAAACATCACCTTCCTTGTCTCGTTACACTGGACTCTCCTCTCCTTGATTTCATCGTACTCCCTCACCTATGGTTTCATCACACTCCTCCCCTCTCATTTCTCTTATGAAACTTTCTCCAAAAACACCTCATATTTACCATAGAATCACACAACAGAAATCATCAATCCGCTCAATTAACGATTAACATGTCAATATTAACAAAAAGAAAAACAATTCCAATTAAAAGTTACCACATTATGCTAACTTCCTCCCCACCTTAAACTCCAAACATTTGACTCTTTCCCCCATACACTTAAATGTAGTGGGTACCCTACATAGTGCTACATTTACAATGCTCATCATCATCGCAACACGTCAATTCTATTTCCTACAACAGTGGATGACTCCCCACAATGAGCACCGCATGTCGTGGTAGAAAAAACAGGAGGAAAGTTGAGAATTTTTCGTTTCATGAGAAGAGAATCAAGAAAAGTATAGTGAAACCATAAGTGGGGAAGTACAACAAAACCAGAGGAGGGAAGAGTGAAGTGAAGTAGGATGAGCAAGGAGTAATGCATTTAGTAAAGAAAGAAAATAAGGTTATTTAAGTAATTTTATACAAAAAAAAAGAGAGTTTATTTAGCACATAAGTATAATATATTCCAAATTTCCAATAGTTTAAGATATTTTGTTATTTATATTTACCTTAGTATAAACAAGGAAAATATAAATAACAAAAGCTTTAAAAAAACAAATAAGGAGAATATAAATAACAAAAGATCTTAAACTATTGGAACCAATTTGGGTCCGACAGGTTTTTTCTTAAGGACAATTGCTTCTTACACTTTCCATCTTTACTTCCTAACACCTAATTTGAAATGTAAAAATACATTTCGGATTAGCTTGTCAGAAGCTTTAAAAAAAAATACAAGAAGCAATTGTCTATCCTTTGTAAAGAAATACATGCATCTAGTCTGGACCAAAAACAAAAGCCTCAAATATTGTTCTACCAAATAAAAAAGCCTAGAAAACGAAAATTTAACTGCGTTGGATTACCACTCAATATAGGCGGGTTTGATTGTTGGGCCAAATTGAATGAGAAGAAATAATGATTTAAATCCACTTGATGTATGGCAACGGGCAAGAATTCACTAGGCCGTCAATGAATAAAACGCTTAATTAATGTTATTAAACTTGCTTGGATCATTAATTTGTTGGGGTACTAATCTATGACATTGGGTCACTAGTTAAACAACTGAGAAATTAGTTGAACTATTTACATTAATGATTGATGATTAAGGAAAATTATTATCGATCCTGGACTTTGATGCTATAGATGTTGATAAATCGATACAATCTAAAAATAATAATAATACATTTTCATGTAATTAAGTTTATATCTATAGACATTTTCATATTAATATTATAATTTAGACATAGCATGTAAAGTACTTATCAATTTTTTTAATTAAATTGGAAATATTTGTGTAGATTTTTAACCCATAAACGTAAATGATTGATACTGCAACTCATTTTTTTTTGGTTAAGGTAATACTACAACTCACTTTAAATTATGTGTGTGTATTTTAAATTACACAAAAGGACATCCTAAAAACTTAATATCATATCTAACTTGTGATTTAAGATTCCAAATCTTAGTTGTTTTATTCAAGAAGTTTATTAAAAAAGAAATTTAAGAATAATTAAGTTTTCATAGAGACAATCTCACTGAATTGTAATCAAATTTTCTAACAAATATTTGTAAAAAAGCTAGCGAAAAACTGAAATTCATTGCAAAGACAGAGAATGTACATTAGACAGAAGAACCAGTTGAATCAAGGTAGGGGTGTTCACGGATATGGATCACCCGTGAACCCAAATCGATCCGAACCGATCTGAATAGTTTGGGTTTGGTCATTTATATATTTGGGCAAAATCGAACCGAACCGATCAAAATCGTTCATGTACGGGTTGGGTCACGGGTTTAGATTTACAGATCCGTTGATACGATGACCCGATCCGTGAATCCGTAATAATAATATAAATTTTATTATTTATATATATATATATTAAAAATTAAAAAAATAATTTGACAATAAAAAAAGATATGATATTGTAAATGTTTAAGATTGCATTCAAAAATAAGATAGGATATTTCTTAATATTGCATTAAAAAAAAAGGATAAAATATTTTTAAGATTGCATTGCATAATATAATAGAATATCTTTAAGATTGCATTGGATAATATGATAGAATATTTTAGGATTGTATTCAAAAATTGGTTAAAATCATATCTTTAAATTAGTATAAATAAAAACATATTTTGGTGTTCATGTATGCATTCCATTCCAAATAGTATTAGAGAGTTTATGTTTGCATCATTGAGAGAATTGTTGTGAGATCATATAGAAGCGTTTGACAAGTTTGATTCTTCAACTTTCAATCAGGATTTAAAGGTACCTATTTGCTTAAGGAATATAGGCGTAAATGTAACTATTTTATTGTATTCTTCTTCTTGACTTTGGAAAAGGTTGCAGCTGGGAACTAGGATACCAGTTTGTCTTTGTTCTTGATGAATTGAGACATGCGACTTCTGACTGGGAAACTAGGATACAAGTCTGGTTGGGAAACAAGGATATCAGTCTATCTCTATTCTTGGTGAATTGAGACTAGAGCTTTTTGCTGAAAAATAAGGATACCAACTGGGATAATTGTTGTGTAAGGGTAGACTAGGAAACTAGGATACTAAATCTTTTGTTTTAATTTATATTATAAGTCTATTTTATAATATTATGTTGATGGTATTAAATGAATCAATTTTACTACTTTCATACATTTGATAATATTGTGTTAATTGTATGAGATATTTGAAAGAATCGTGATATAAAATAGTAGTTCTTAAAAAAAATTAAATGGGTAATCCGGTGATCCGAATCGAACCGAACTGTTCATGAACGGGTTGGGTTGGGTTGGGTTTCAAAAAATTTTTTTCTTCTGAAAACCGAACCGAACCGAACCGATCAAATTTAATTGGATTGAATCCTAAATTTGGCCAAAATCGATCCGAACGGACCTGCGAACACAGAGTGCTTCTTTTGTCCATTAATTTTCAAAAAATGGAAAATGGAAGAAAATGTTACGGAAAGTACAAAAAGGAAGTAAACGTTACAGAAATCGACCCCAACGATGCTTCCAAAGTCTCTCCTGCTGCATTTTCCTTATTTAGAATCCTAAAAAACGTAAATAGAATAAAAGATAAAAAAATAAGACCCATTCATTCCTCTATTTATAATATTATGTGAAGATTTTTCTTCCATCATTCATTAATTAAAGAATATTATCACTTAATTTTATCAATTATGATTTAAATTTAGCATTTGATTCTTGTAATCTTTCTCTTTTAATCTCATTCATTAAGACTTAATTTTAACAAATCTTCAATTCTTTAAATAATAGGCGTATAAAATTATCATGATCATGATTTTCTGATTAGGTGCAAACTACATAATTTTCAGTGTTATTCATGTGAAGTCTCTTAAATATTTATTTTTCACAAACTTACACCAAAGTATAAATTTTACGAATTAAAATATGTCAACATGCATTAAATTGACATGAAAATTATCAAAAAAATTATCTACCATCTCTCCGTTGCAAAACACTCTAAAATCCATTGATTAAAAGATAATTATATATTCCTGGCTAACTTTCCACTTAGTTGACTTGCAAACCATATTAGACCAAAGTAATTAATAAAGAACAAAGGGTTATAAAGAGAAGGGGAGGTAACTGGTTTACTTGTATCATATAAGCATTTACAGGATGTATGACTCCATTTAATGTCTTCCACACCCTCGGAGCTTCACAGTAGAAAACATGTGAGAAAAAAGATAAATTCAAAACATGTAAGAAAAACATTCAAGATATTTTACTTGCATTCACGTCTTTGCAAGCTCCAGCGGAAATAAGCGTGCAAGCTACTGTTCTAGTATCGTGCAACCCCTCGAACAAGTTTATTCATAACAAATTGAGCAAAGTCTGGAACATACTGTGATTTATACTCTTTCATTTTCTTGTTGATAAAATCGAAAGATGGAACGTATAAAATAACCTATTTCAAGGGGGGAAAAACAAGTCATTAGTATTAAAAAAATGAGAAATATTAACAAAATTTAGACAGGAAAAATAGCTCACTATTGGCCCAATTAATGCCAAGTTAATTTGTCCCCGTCCCTGTCCCTGTTCATAGACTCCTATTGCCTTCCTACAAAACCCTCTTGTAATGTGTCAAAGTTAAAAATAAATAAATAAAGTATAAACAAGATTATTATCTACCAAGCGAGCCACCTTGTAAAGGACACCTAATGTCCCTTTATAGACTCTAGGGCCCTAAAAATATAAAAAAAATGTTAAATACTTAGTAATACGGGGATTTGCTCTTCTTATGACGCGTAAGTACAAGATTGACTGGCTTTAACAGTTTGCAATTGGGAACATAATTGGATTTTGTTGCTTATAAGTTATGACCACCAGTCTCATAAGTGAGGGTTTGTCTATGTAATAATCTTGGGGGAACTAAATTTATTAATTCCTTACATCATAGAGAGATAAAACATACTCATCAATACCAACATTTTAATGGAACTGAATCTAGATACTCTATGCAATATTTTGAATTTGAGTATTGAGAATGAATAAAATATAATTAGAAGGAGAAATCTCATTATTAATGGTCCATCAAATTCTTTGTGAGATTAATTATTGATTACACTAATAATATGGTGAAAAAAAATACTCATACATTATAATAAGTAATCATATAATATCTTACCATATATATGTATATATATATATATATATATATTAAATTACACAAAAGGACATTCTAAAAATTTAATCTCGTATATAACTTGTGATTTAGGATTTCAAATCTTTGTTATTTTTTTCAAAAAGATTTTTAAAAAAATTAAGAATAATGGAGTTTTCATAGAAGCAATCTCACTAAATAATAAAATTGATTGTGTTAGATCCTTACTATGAAGATTGTAATCAAGTTTTCTAACAAATATTTGTAGGAAGGAAGTGGAGCTTGCGATCTCTGGCAGGAAAGGACGTACCGGAACTGCCGCAGGTGATGTGGCTTTCCCTAAGGGGAAGAAAATTTGGCGTCTGTTCTCAAACGGTAGAAGCGGAGGTTATCTAACAAGCCCATTGGCACTAATGCAGGAACAGGTTCACGTAAGAGCCCCACATTAGCACCATACAACCAATATCATTTTGCGTTAACAAAATCACCGTTAATTGGGCTGTTTTGTAATTTATTTTCATTAGCAGCTCATACTGTCAAAGAATGTTGTCTCCGTCTATCATATTCCATTCCCTGCTCACATTGTAGGGCAAGATGCACTATATTCAAGTGCAGCGAAATCAACGTGAAAAATTAGTTATACTTTTTTGTTTGTTTTTGGTTAATAATCTAGCCTCAGCATAGAAGGCAAGGAAATCGATGTAGTAATGTTTTGAAATAATTATTACATCAAGAGAGAAGTCTTTTCAAGTGAAGTTTACAATAATAGTGACAATAACTGTTACTACGAGATTCTTAACATTAAATTAATAGAATTCAGGCTATGTGAACGTGACCACACCTAATATCATTATACATTTAAATTTCATATTTTCTATTATTAAAGTTAATTTCAACAATCTGCGATTCTGCGTATAGCGCGGAAAAGAAAGCAACTTTGTGTAAATTACTCAATCTTCTATATATGCCTCATGTTGCATGAATGATGAAATGACTTTTGATGCAAATTAGAGTCGAGCTGCCTTAAATCTTAGTCAATGGTCATCCAAATTCCAAAACGAAACCATGTTCACTGTATCAACGATCAAGGATGCATTATTATTTCGGACAAGGTGTGCATTAAAACCATGAGAAAGATTGAATTTATACGTTTCAAAGTGTCAAACCACGTTGTGACACGTGGCATACGTTTCACAATCAAACCGTGTTACTTGTTACTAGTTTCTATCTTATGGCTGTTCCACAAGTTTTATTCAAATAATCAGATCGCATCTATTCTTCCCTTCAATCTTTCTTCCAGAATTAAATATTCTTTCCTAATCATTTAGTGGAAACGCCCAATCCAATCTCTCTTCAGTTTCTGTGTTGCAGACGGCGCTTCCTTCACTAACATCATCTGTAACAGGTACGCAATTAGCAATTTCTTAATTCAATTTCTTTCTTCCGATTCATCACCTTTTCAATTTGTTATTTCCCCCCTCTAAGATGTCCCCAGCAATCTATATACTCAAAACAATGAGTTAAATTCCAAAAAACTATAATCATATCTATAATATGTTAATTATCAACTTATTTGTAGTCAGTAATTTTTTTTATTTTTTGTTTTTGGTATAAAATTCATCTATGGGTCAATCAATCCTGTTTCAGTTAAGTGCAGTTTTGTTTTTTGTTTTTATTTTTTTCCTATTTCTCTATTTTTGAAAATTAAATTGGGAATCACGAATATTAGCAGCTATAAATATGTACCAATGTTATGTTTTTGGTTGTTGTGACTTTATGTTCTGAGGAATGAAGATGGCATGTCGTAGGTATTATATACATAAAGATAAAGACAAGAAAAACTGAAAAAGTAAAGTTGAGAAATGGGGTTCGTGGTGGTTATATCGTTGCCCTTAATATTGTTCATCTTGATACTGGCTTTGGCATGTTACCTATTGGGCCGGGCCAAGGGTCGACGACAACAGCCACAACAATATGGGCCACCCGCTCCTCCACCACAGGCCCAACCCAGATAGCCATTTGTCATTACTGATAGTTACTCTGGGGTTTGTGTTTGTTCATCATCAACACTCAACAGTACCGTGCACCCACTTCGGATTGGAGTTTGAAAACTGTTGTGTAATTATAATTATAAATATATACACACATAGTTTTTTTTTTTGTTTTTTTTTTGGTAAAATGACTATCTACATAATAGTTGATGAAAAACTAGTGTGATAGAATCTTACTATTCTTGACTTAATCTTGAATAAAAAGTTAGAGCGTTGAAATTCATTTCCCCATTAGTGGGTATGTTAGGTGATTCAGATTATGCCTTGAGAAAAAAATTGTATCAGTGGTTGGTGCTTACTATTATGGACATCTTCACCTATTAGTTACAGTGAATTTGTAGATGGGTCGAGCTGCCAATGAACTCCTAAACCAAAGCAAATAACTTGATTTCTATGTTCTTTCTTCATCAATTTGCTAAAGTAGAATGATTATACACTTTTCCAACCTATCAATTTTTCTTTTCTTTTCAGAGTAGTGATCTTCACACATATCATTTCTTATCTTATTTTATTTGATGATTAGATTATATCTCGTTTCACTTCATATATATATATATATATATATATATATATATATATATATATTGCTAAAGTAGATTTTGTCACATATCCAAAGATGCGACATATAAAAACTGGATTATTAATATTAGAACAATAATCACCAATTAACAACGGTATTAATCTACTACACACAGCCAGCCAAAACACTAGCTTAACCATATTTGAAATCTGGTTTATATATAGCAGAATACTGATTTAGCCATACTAAAATAACCAGCCAGCAACTAAACAACAGCAAAATAAACAGTAGCCAAATAATAGAAGCAGAATAAAATGAAAAAAGTTTCATGAATACTCCATGCTACTGACTCCAAGAGAGCAAGAGATAGAAGAGAGAAAAATATATGATATGGAATAATTAATGAGTAATTAATTCAAGTAAAATACATGCTTGATTTCTTAAGTATGATATGGAATTTAAGTTTAGTATATGGATAAACTTCCTTGAGAAAGATAGTGAACTGATCTCACCACCACAATAACATGTTTTTCATTCAAATAAATTGTCTCTCGTGATTTTAAACAAAAAAAAAAAAATCCATTAAATTTCACACACACAAGGATAATTATTAACTTTAAGATAAGTAGGCAATTCTAATAATTATGTCTAAAATGTTAAGTGTTAAGTATATAGCATGTTTGTTTTTAAAGGAAGTGTATAGCATGTTAACACTATCGTAAAAGGGTTTTGTTACATTTATCTTAAGGAGAATGAAAAATTGAAAAGGAAAAATCATTAAAAAAATATAACATTTAATATTATTATTATTATATTTCTACTGTAATTCTTATAAAACTCTTTGTTTATTAATTTTTAATCCTAAAGTAATAGTTAGTATGACAAATTTAAATTTAATAAATCTAAATCTCTATGCAGTACAATCTTAATCATTAAATGAAATAATATTTTTTTCATTTTAAAATAATAAATATCTATTTTTATTTTTTATTAATTACTAAGAGTGACTCCTCTTAATTTTTAATATATATTGTCAAATTTCCATCAGGAAAGAAGTATAATGAGTTTTTTCATGCATTAACTTTTGCCCTTTTTCGACGAAGGGTAGAGAGAAATGAATGGAACTATCCTCAGTTGACGGTTTCTTCCTTCGACGATATTACTCGCAAGACCTGCTAATTATATATTTTGTTTTTCTTATTGAAAATTTCCAAACACTTAGCATTCTATTTCTGTGTTTTATTTTTATTTTTGGGTCGGGACCATATGTCTCGAAAATTGTTTCTGCCTTTAATAATAGGAAATGACCTTGGTCCATGCTTTTGGGTCAATAAAGTTCAGCTCTTCAGCAAGGGTTTCTTTCTTAAAACATTACAAACATACAAAAATTGATAGCATCCAACTAGTTGGTATAATATATGATTTTTTTGAGGGAAGATTTTGAATTTCAACTTGTGTGTAGAAAAAAATTATATTAATAGAACTAATAGCACAATGTTATAAATGTTTCTGATTTAAACAGGACATATAATTGTTAATGTGAAATTCTTCTGTCTAATATTTTAAATTTTATTAGACCAATATTATATTAAAAAGGACAATTATAATACTTGATATCTCTTTCTTCATTTGGTGACTTAAGTCTTTGTGGAAGTTAGTTAAGAACTTGCGATGAAGAAATTAAAAAGCTAAGCTTTATTATGGAAAGCTATGGACGGACAATAATGGCATGGCTAGTGGATAATGGATTGGAACAAGACTAAATTAAGAGACTCTGTGTGGTTGAGCGTGAGACACATGCAATGTGCATAAACTCTAAAGCTTTTTCTTTTCTTTTCTTTTTTTACAAAAAGAAACTTATACCAATCCAATTATAATATTAAAATTAATACAAGATGATAAATACTAAAACAATTGATGACTAACATGAAATCTAGACAATATTGTAAAAGCAAATTGATTGACTTGTTTCTTAATAAAACGAATCATAATGTTTTGACAGATACTAAGAAAAATTTCATAAACTGCCACAATAGAACTAATAAACTCTAAAGCTTAAAATAAATATACTTTTGCATTAAATTGAAAATTTTGCCTTAAAGATATAGATGAATATGGATCATGGAAGTGGAACCAAACACATACTACAATAAGTATCTAAATATCCATAGAATACTGGATTTTTTTTCAAATTTGAGTAAAACTTAAAGTAAATTAAAAATATTTAAGAAAAAAATAAGGATTATCAAAATGCATAACTAATCAAAATATAATTTTAAAATATAAATGATAATAAAAATTTCCAAGTTATAATTGAAAAGATATATGTAATTAATTTAAAAAAATGTGTTAACATGTTTGGTAATCCAAGAATAATTAATCACTCATTCTTTAAAAGATCTCCCATGAAAAATTGATAAAATAAGTAATTATTTTAAAAAAAAAAAACTAAACACCATTATTCTTCAAATAAGAGTACTCTGATTAAGGATGATAGTTGTTGTTGTACAATAGAAGCAACGTGATTTAGACATAGAATTTCGTACAAACTATCAAAATCTCAAAGCTTGGGGACAGGTTGATATTTAAATGACATACCTTTTGATGATTTTTTTTATTTAAACGTAGGTTTTATTATTTTACATTTTTTTGTTAATCATCTTAATATACTATAAAATAAGTACTAAATAAACATAAATATATTTACTATCGAAAAAATAATATTCTCTTCATTTAAAACATATAAAATTGTAGAAGTATCTTTAAAATATTTAACTTTATTTATCTATATATTTATTTATTCCTTGATCATTATCCTTACAATAGTAATTAGTAAAATTAATTTAGAAAAATACTAACAGTATACTTAATTTCTAACACACTTTTCAAATGATCTGCATTCATATACTTCACTTTTGTTTTATTGTATTAATCGTTTCAAAAAAAGTTATCATATATTAAGGAGATAATGGAATTGATTAAAATTTTATTTCTTTTATTTATATGACTTTATTATTATTATATTTATAATGAGTATGTAAATAAAGTATTTAAGAGTTAAACATAATTAATAATAATATAATTAAATATACTACAGTTTAATTTTTGTTAAACAAAGACCACACTAACAAAGGTAATTTTAATACTTAACATTTTTTTTTTGTCTGTAAGTAAATAATTTTTTACATAGTGATATTTATTGGATTGAATCCTTATTTTAGTACTTCGGTCCTTTTTATAAAAGATAAATTTTAATCTAAAATACACTAAAATTTATTTCTTAACAAAAAGACCAAAAGTAGTGCTATTTATTTTTTATGCAGAATAAAAAATTATAGGTATATGTCGTAAAACAATACGTCACGTCAGAAATCTTAAGATGGACAACATACTTGATTATTAAGAATCACGTCAGAAATCTTAAGATGGACAACATACTTGATTATTAAGAATCAAAATAAATATATGAATCCATAGTTAATGATCACATTAATTAATGTTGAAGACTTGAAACAATCAAAAGTCATAAACAAAAGAGTTGATGATTATTTATTAACCGAAACCTACTGAATTTTTATAATGAAATCTTCGTAACTCTTCGATACAGAAAAAAAGACATTAAGTATGCGATTTGTTATACCATAACAAAGATTCTTCATTTATTGACTCCACAAAGATTTCTATTATTGCAAAGTGAGTCAATGAAAATATCCACTCGTTAAAATGTATTTTGGTAGTTTAATAGACCCACTTAATTAACCACTTAAAACACAGCTCACTAAATAATATAAATAGCTATATAATTGTTATTAAAATATCAGCACACATTAGATAAAGAAATATATATTTCCAACAATTAACAAATAATTTTTTGATATAAAAATGTTATATATTTATCAACATATTAAATGTTAATATAATAAACCCTACTATTAATATTCAGCCTAAATATGTCTATACTAATAATCTAATGTTTGTTAAAAGAGACTATATATATCACAGATGACAATCTCAAAGTTTTTTTTATCTGTTATATAACATGACATGATATGTTTTATAGTGTTGTTTTTTAATTATTGGAAAAAATAAAAGAAAAAATAACAAAAAAAGATGTATTTAAATGAAATAAATCTTAATTAAGTAACTCTAATTAAAATTGAATACTAGAAAATATGATGATATTGTTAAATTTTTTATGTCATAACATTGTACGTGGATATTCCACACTCCACAGCATGCATCGAGTCATTGAGTGAAGATTACGGCTGTAGTAGAATCAGAATTGCAATTTGCAAGGGGTAGGTGGAAACTATCTTGTGTATTTGTGTTGCAAGCTAAGTACAGAACATTGAACCCTACCAGCAGCTATCCCACATGTTCATGTTTCTTTCCTCACCTAATATAAATTTGGACTTTTTCTTCTTCTATCCTCTCATTGGATTAGTGGTCAGCGTTCAAACGGGGTGGCTTTTTTTTCTTTTTTTTTTTTTTGAGTCCATGGCTGATAGATACTTTTTCTTGAATTGAAGTCCCTTTGTTTGACGCCAGCAGAAAATGGCGGTTATGTAAAAGACCGAGGAAATTAAAGGGGAAAAGAAAAGATACTTGTTTATTATTATTATTATTATTCTTTTAATCCAGAGACTAAAAAAATATAGATAATAGATGGATGGTTCAATTTCATTTGGGCTATTATTATATTGAAGAATTTCAATCCCTTAATTTAAATTACTCCAATACAAATGTGTTAAAATGGTCCGTGTTAATGTAGGTATAGTCGTCAAGCGAAATTTACTTGCAATAATAAAAATTTGATTTTTGTTTTTAATGTCGCTATTTTAGAGAAATATTTAGTGTCTACATGGATTCCCTATCAAAAACTAAAAAAAAAAAAAAAAAAAAAGTTTGTGCAGACCGCCACTAATAAAAAGACAGATCATTAGAGTTCACTGGGTCGTTGACTTGAATTCCGATGCCACACATCAGAACACAATTTGCATGGTAAGATGCAAGGGTCATATATACTGCTTCACCATGTGATCCATACTTCTTGTCTCTTATAATTTTACCTCAATATAATAATTAATGTTCCCACCCTTTATTTTTAAGTTCACACTTCTTTTTACAAAACAAGCTTTATGCTTCTTGGACTTCTATATATTTTCTCATTTGTTCATGTTTAGTGGCCCATAATTAAGAGGATTAATTCTAAATACTCTTCTAAACTAGGATATAATATATTAGTTATTTTCAAACATGACAGACCACATGAATTTTACGTGAGGATATTATTATTGTAGCTGTTTAGATCGTTACAAGCTACTAGCTCTTAATTAGGCCAACCATGCATAGGAAAAAAGCACAACTCCACTGTGATTCCTTAAAGCCATGATCTCATGTATATTTCAAAACACGTTGCGTTTTTTTGGGTAGAGATTTCATAACCTGTTGTACGTGTATTGCTATCTGGTTTCTTGTGCCTGCCTTGGCATCATTAATGTAATGAAAAAATTCCTTCGCTTTTAAAAAAAACAAAACAAAAAACTCATTCAATCTCATCCCAAATGCTTGGACTGGATATTGTCTTTTTTGAGAATTATAGAGCAAAGTTATCCTATAAGCAAGAGATATCTTTAAAAAATATTACATCATATAAACAATATAGTCTATGCATATCAGTATCACCAAAACAAAAAGCTTATACTATCTTATTATCTTTACGCACTTGACCAAAAAGTATATAGAAAGAAGGAATATAATAGAACAATTAGTTAAAAGATATTTTTTAACCAATATAAGTAATCCTCTCTCATTTGAATAAATTTGATGTATTAAAAATTAAAATTTTAATCTCAATTATTAATTTT
>PYAF01005492.1:1279786-1309333 GCA_007407185.1 Glycine tomentella
TGTTGCAATAATTTTAAGGATACATTTTCTCATAATACTTTGTCAGATGTTGATGCAGATGACTTTTATTCTGAAATGAAGGTGTTGCAAATGACTTTACCAAATGAGTCAATGACAACAATTGATATTCTTGAATTTGTCAAAAATGCAGATTGTTATCCCAATGTTTCTATTGCATATCGAATCCTATTAACGATGCATGTGACAGTAGCTTCCGTAGAAAGAAGTTTTTCAAAGTTGAAATTATTGAAAAATTACTTGAGATCGACAATGTCGCAGGAGAGATTGAATGGTCTAGCAATGTTATCTATTGAAAGAAATGTGTTGGATAAAATTGATGTAGATATGATTATAAATGATTTTGCGTCAAGAAATGTCCGAAAGAAATGCTTTTTATAAAGCATTATATGTATCTTTAATATATAGTTTTGAAAATTATTTGGGATGTAATGAATTTTTATATCTTTTAATATTATTTGTATTTCAAAAAATTTGTGTGTTAGGGACCCATTTTTTCTACTTCGTCCCGGATCAAAAAATTTTCAGGAACGGCCCTGTTTGTCATCCGTACATAAAACAAGATGAAAAATGTTTCATCACGGATTGACGGTATAAAGGTACTGCCGTGTTTTTCTTAACCGGTAAATAGATTATTATCGAAAGTTCACATGTCATAAGATGACAGGTAAGGTATTCCCATGTTAATTTAAAGACACACCAACAAAATTGACACTCTTTTTACTGTTACATCATTTTTTGGGACTTAGATTGCTGTCTAATAAATTTTGAAAGATAACAGTATTAATTTGACTACCTTGTTTAGTACTATTGATTATTATTAATGTTAAAAAAAATGCTTGTAGTAATTAACAACTGTGAGAGTTTGTTAGAATGAAAAAATTAATAACAAATTTTTTAACATTTTTATTAAATCAGGTTATTATAGGTGCAAAATATTTATATTTTTTTTTGTAATGAAGTATTTTTCGTTAATAATTTTATTTTTATTCATAAAACTCAAACTTTATATATTTTTTTAACGAATTCAAGTCTAGATTCATTCAAACTAATTTCATTGTAATCACCATACACCAATAATACACCCAAATCTTAATCATGGAAGTCATGCAAGCTCATATCCCATGACACATCTAAGCACACATAATTACAACAAAGCTTTGAACAACATTAAAATAAGATGTGCAAAAACCCTCAAAACAAAAGTTTCTTTTTTTCAATTTTCAAATTAGAACAAGAACTCCACAATTCTCTACTTAATGTATTCTCAATCTAATTTATTATTTAAGAACTTCTCATTGTAAGAAGACATTTCAATATCATCAAACAATTAAGATCAGGTCAATAAAAAAATCAATTAACATATCTTAAAGTGAAGAGAATCATAATTTACCTTTAGTCTTTGATATTGTTATGGATAGGCCAAATCACAACTCAATCTCAAAATCGTAAATTGTGCTGATTACAAACGAAACAACATGAGAGTTAATTAGGAATAAGACATAGATCAAGAGTTTTTTTTCACCACGTCTAACATGGTTATACACACTAGCTAGAGAAAGTTGTGTCACTTTCCCGCATCCATTATGCATGTATTTATTGGAGGACATGGATCCAAGCACCCACTAAAACAACAATAGCTAAAGAGTTGTGTCACTTTTCCACGTCCATTAGGCGTGTATTTATTGGAGGACGTGGATCCAAACACCCACTAAGACACGCTAATTAGAGAAAGTTGTGTCACTTTTTTCGCATCCATTGCACATGTATTTATTATAGAATGTGGATCTAAAAACCCATTTAGACTTGTGATAACTACTTGTACTATTCCCACGAACTTAACTAAGCCGTGAAAAACTCTCCCAAGAGGCAATGGAGCTAAGCAATCCTGTTTTACAAAAATTCAATTGTGTTTATTTCACGAAATCTTGATGAATTCATGAAACAATAATATATATTCTCATATTTGTTACTAATTTTTAAAAAGTATTTTTGAGTTTTGTTGATTCTTGGAAATGATACAATTTCTTTTTTTAGTATGTTTTCTTCCGTTTATATTCTCATTACGAGGGGGTGAAAACTAAAATTCTCATAAGAATATGAATATTGTCTAATATACAAATAACTTTATTTTTTATATTTAAATTACTTTTTGAATTTAAAAATTATTCTCAAGAATATTAAAATATAATCAAACATATTTGTTCAAAATACTGAAAATGACATTTTCATGTTCTATTTTTGGTAATAATATTTATGAAAATGTAAAATATTGCGTGAAACAAATGCCCCTCAATAACTCGAAAATATAAAGAAGAAAAGAAAGTAAGCATTTTTCAAAGATTGTTTAGACTCGTAATTTTTCAAACAAGAGTATAATTTTTTTTACATTAATTGTAAATTAAAATGGATACTAATTTAAATTAGATTAGATATTAATATAAAATAAATCCATATTTAAAAAATCAACAAGCATTAATAAATTAATTAATAAATCTCCAAATAGATAAAATATGACAAATAGAGTCATTGCTAAGAAAGTTACGAAATGGCTTTCGTCGTAAGCACGTGAATCATGTATTGTGTCAAAATCCATTTTTTTATTTAAATTTTTTAATTAATATTTATTTTTGAAAAAAGGTCAGTCGTTCATTGTTATTTTTGGTGTTATTCGTGCCAAGGTCATTCGTAATAAATAGCAATGCTTTTCAATAAATCCCCTACGACAAATCATTTCTTAAATTCATATTTAAAAAATCAACAAAAATAAGCTATGTTTATAATCAAAGGGTATATGTTATATATTTTTTTTGTTTGATATTTCAAAGGGTTAAAGTCTTATTAATAAACCCATAAAGAAAAATCATCTATCTATATATATATATATATATATATATATATTAGATAACAGATATATGATACTGATTGATAATAAAAATATAAAGTTAAAACTAAAAATTTTTGTTGACATAAATTTATTTATAAACTTTAACTTGAATGTAGATGAACATGACTAACATTTTAAAAAATAAATAAATCTAAGATTTTAATTGATGATGTAAGAATATTCATATTGTTATCGAATTTTAATAATAATGATGATAATTTTTTAAATGATTGTTTTTATAAAATTCTATTAAAAAATTAATCAATTTTTAATAAAACAATCAAAATACACACGATGGTTTTTAATTCAGAAAAAGAAACAATTTAAAATTAAAAACATTAATTTAGAAATAATTTTTACATAAAACACAGTATCCATAAGAGTAATTAATGTGAACAACGATAATTATGATAAATTAAAATATATGTATTGTGTGTGAGACTGAAAATTATTATAAACTCTTTAACATAATTTTTGATTCACACAGATAAAAAAATAAAATAAAATATTTGAATTGTTATTTTGATAGCTGCATCATTAAATAAAGTAAGATTAATTAAAATTAAAATTTACTTATATTTAAAACTAATAATTTTTCTTACTCAGTCGAGACTTGAGGGCACAACAGATACACAGCACCGTGAAAGTTGGAATGTGAAAATAAATAGAAAAAATGTGGAAGGAAGGACGACGTATATATAGCGTATAAAAAGGCATTGTTTACTGTCCTGAGCAGCAACGCAAAACAAATCTGTAACTAACTTTTGGCGCGTTTCATTTTGATCAGATCATAACAATGGTGTCCGAAGGCATTCTTCTGGGCATGGGTAACCCTCTCCTCGACATCTCCGCCGTCGTCGATGAAGACTTCTTAAAAAAGTACCACCTCACTCTCTTTAATTTCCATGCCGTTTTGCTCCACTCTCCTCGTCGTTTCGTTTCTTTAGAGAACACTGAACATCCTTCTGAATGATTTTTGTTTGTTGTGACAGATATGATATCACCTCTAACAATGCGATTCTTGCGGAGGACAAGCACAAGCCTATGTAAGATACTTCCGTTCACTGTTTACTTCTCCGTTGTGCTGATACTCAACGATGTCGTTTTTTATAGTTGAGATTGATTTGTAGTATTTATGAAGGTTTGTTGTTTATCATTGGATCATCGAGTTTTATTTCGCTTCAAGAACTGCGGTTTTAATTCTTTTACACTGCTTTTTTACTATGTTTTTCACTTCGGGAAATTTATTTAGTTTCATAAACCTTCATGGGTTTATTTTTAGGACAAAACTTGGATACAGTTATATAGTTTCTTAGATGCTTTTTGGTACAATTCTCCATTTAGAATTGGAGTTCAACTTGGTAATACACATAATAAAGGTCTGCTTTAAAGATTTACGCTCATTACTGAGGTGAAACTCCAACTCTAATTGAAGAATTGCACCAAAAACTACTTATGTAATTGTATCTAAGTTTTCTCTTTATTTTTATTTTCACTTAGTTACTTTTATGCTCTGCACCAGTCCTAATAGCTATATGTTAACTGTTGAAGGAATTCTTAGGTTCTGGTATGTCTTTCACTAGATACCTAGTGTCACCATGTATATTTTTGGATACTTGTAAAGTAACGACTCATTGCAATAGTGAGAGGGATATTCAGTCTCCTATTTTGATAAGATTTTAGTTAGATCTTTCTTATCTGTTCTTTAATTACGAGTTATTTTTAAGGTTACTTGTTAAATAAGAGATATCTTTTGTGAGTTCATTTGATGTGATCAGCGCAATCATTTCAGGTATCAAGAATTGGCTGAGAAATATAATGTGGAGTACATTGCCGGAGGTACTGCACTAGATCTGGAGTATTGGATTTCAGATAATTGCTTTAATATTTAAATATCATAAGCAAACTTAATAAAATCAGCAGTAGAAGTGCATATTTCATAATGATGGCTTCTACAATTTTTTAATTGTTTGTGTGCTGGCAGGTGCCACTCAGAATTCAATCAAGGTTGCTCAAGTATGTATCTTCCTTGTTAGTACTTAGTAATACTCTTAATCTATATTAGCTTTGGTCAAAGCAATTTACCCTTTACTTTTGCTTCTTGTAGTGGATGCTCCAAGTTCCTGGTGCAACAAGTTACATGGGTGCCATAGGAAAGGATAAGTTTGGGGAAGAGATGAAGAAGAACTCAAAGCTTGCTGGTGTAAATGTAGGTTTAATCTTATAATATATCTTCTCCTTTCATTGTCATGTGCTTCTGTGTACTGGCTGTTTTAGAAATTTAACGTATTTATTCATCCATCAGGTTCACTATTATGAAGATGAAACTACACCTACTGGAACTTGTGCTGTTTGTATAGTTGGTGGTGAAAGGTAAGACGATCAAATTTTGCCTGTTTCTATGTTTGTCTGTGTGTGTTTTTTTACTAATTGAAGTTATTTTTTATGCTGTTTCTAAATAAAGTATGTACCTTCCATCCTGATGTTTACTTGATTGCAAAACAATTTTTCGAAGCCTTACATTTGATTGCATCTGAATACAGGTCTCTTGTGGCGAACTTAGCAGCTGCAAATTGCTACAAGTCTGATCATTTGAAGAGATCAGAAAATTGGGCACTAGGTACCCTGTCGTTGGTCTATGCAGGCTCTCTTTTATTTCTGTCTCCACTTCATATCTGAGTAATTCAGTGGACTGACATTTTTTATTGTCCATTTTTTTCTCACGCAGTTGAAAAGGCCAAGTATATTTATATTGCTGGCTTTTTTCTCACTGTATCACCAGATTCCGTCCAGTTAGTTGCTGAGCATGCTGCTGCAAATAACAAGGTTAAATATGATTGGAAAATTGATTCTTCCTATTAAATGGCTGTTTCTGATGCTTTATTTTATTCCTGTATGCAGATCTTCTCAATGAACCTTTCTGCCCCTTTTATCTGCGAGTTTTTCAGGGATGTACAGGAGAAAGCTCTACCGTAAGGATCCATCCCCAATAAATTAAAATGAATGAAATTTTTCATATTTGTTCTTAAGGATGCCCATTATGTGATTTAGGTATTCGGACTTTGTTTTTGGAAATGAGACTGAAGCAAGAACATTTTCTAAAGTTCATGGCTGGGAGGTAAGCCTTGTATATCAAATTTGTAGGCTCGCAGTTTTGGTTTTGAATGTTGAATTGTTAACCCCTTACATCTTTTGATCCTCCCCCCCCCCCCCCCCCCCCCCCTCCTTTTTCTAGACTGATGATGTTGCGGAGATAGCTGTAAAGATTTCCCAGTGGCCAAAGGCATCAGGAACACGCAAAAGGATAGCAGTTATCACACAGGGTGCGGATCCTATTTGTGTTGCTGAGGATAGGAAGGTGCTAAGGTTCTTTGTGAAACTTTTGCCTAAAGAGAAACTAGTTGATACAAATGGAGCAGGTACTGTACTATTTCTTTTAGGAGTTAAAATGTGGAACTTGCATATATAATTATTATGTATTTTTGTTCATAGAAGTTATCTATCTTGTACTGGTCTTTCATGATGGTAAGGGGATACTTGATTGGGGTAGAGTGGATTTGAAGGAAGATAGCCCCTATAGTTAGAGGTACAAAATCATTAGGAAGGACTTGGATAAAGTTGGGTATATAGACTTTCTGATGATTTAGTTCATGGTGAAACACATTAACATTGACTCCATGTAATGAGAAAAGGCTCTAGTTGTTTTGTTAGGGATGAAAATATAGTAAGCCGCTCGTTGGGGATTTATGACCTAGTTTACATCAAGTCTAGGCGGTTTATTTACTAAATAGGTCTTGGTTGGACCATTTAAAAAAGCCTTTTAGGCCTAATAAGTCAGCTTGTTTGAATAAATATAATAATAGCATTATGTAGGCATTTATTATAATTGTTATAATATTGAAACTTCAATGTAATATTTTGAGATTATATACTTATTGTTGCATTTAAAGTCTTTATCCAGTTAATGTACATATATAAGTTTAAGCTTATTAGCCTATTTACGGGTGGGTTTTTTGACCTATTTAAAAGAATTCATTACAAAGTAGACTTTTAAATAAACTTGAAGGCTAGACTATGATTTTAAAAAAGGCTAAATAGCCTTATTAGGTAAATAGATAAGACTTTAGGGTTAAATTTGAGAATTAGTTCAAGCGTAGACCTTGTAAAGCCTGGTGTAGCCTGCCTATTCACACCTGTTAGTTGTTGGTCTACAATTGTTATTTTCGCTCTAAAATCCATGCTTGCTTGCTATAATTCTCTCATATGCGCATACACACGAACACAATTTCTCTTTGCACTTCTTTTAAATGCATTGTATATTATTGTTATACGACATTGTAACCAACATAGAAAGTCCATGACATTATTTATGGTTACTGGGGCACGGCCAGGATTTCATAAATAGACGGTGGTAGTGACAAGCAAGATGCTGCTGATTTTGTTTCATGTTTCATCCCTTATTGTTTTGTTTTTGTAGGAGATGCATTTGTTGGAGGATTTCTTTCTCAATTGGTTCAGGAGAAGCCCATTTTAGAATGTCTGCAAGCTGGCTGTTATGCAGCAAATGTTATCATCCAAAGGTCTGGCTGTACGTACCCAGAGAAGCCTGATTTTCATTGTGTTTTTCTCGGTTCTGTTCCCATTATGAAGTTTTGATTGTTAGGAAACCTTTTGTTGTATTTCGATAGTTGCAGTGTAACAACTGCATTTGGATTTTTTCAATCCCGACTGGGGAAAACGAGGAAAAAGTTTCAGTGAAAGGAAACAAATAATTAATCTGTTATATTCTAGTACTATTATTAGAGATTTAGAGCATCGCTTCATATTTTTGCTGAGTTTGTTATTGAGTCTTTTTTATTCGATATTAAACCATGTTCTTGTGCTTAGACTGATGTCTAACTCGTCACTTCGAGTATCATTTAACGACCTTAAGCAAGCTTAAAAATAATATGGTTTTTTTCGAAGATATTATCCAATTTATGAGATAAATAATAAAACTGTTCATGGATCCTTGGAGACAGATTTTTCCAAGTGCTTTTGAGATTGGCAAAATTTCCTATAACTCAATTTACTGGCTTAGTGATTTTAGAAGATTAGTATGCTTCTTTAGAAAATTTCCTTTTAAGTTGTTTTTTTAAAGTTATTAATTTATTAACTTTTATTAATATGATGAGATGTATTTGAATATTGACTTTTAACGACCCGATCAACCTGATAACTTCTTTTAGTCTTTATATATTTTATTTTTAATCTTTTTTTCTTGTTTGAGCTTAGAGGATAAGGGGATTAAAAAAATTAAAAATGATATATACAAGGACTAATATTTTGTTAAAATATAAACTAAATGAATACTTAAGCCAATATTTTTAAAAAATATTAACAAAGAATTTGATTAGCTTGTTTCAGCTAATTGGTTTGTTATTCATTTCTTAAGTCAATGTTACTATCTCTTCCATTTGGATATGTTTATATCCACTTTTGTTCGAGTAATTTGAACCTACTACTTTGACCTTCTCTTTTATTTCTTTAACTACCAAGTCAATTTATACTTCTGATTATAAGCCATTTTATTGACATTGTATTCTTTATATTTTTATTCAATTTAAAGTCAATTTTCCAAGTCAAGAACACACCTTCTGTGAAGCTTTTTGTCATGTTTATCAGCTGTTACATTCAAGCTAGTTATATTCAATTGAAAATACTTTATAAGGTAAATAATCATTTTTGTTTCTGAATGTATACAATATTTATAAATTTATCTTCAATAGATGAAAATTCAAATTTTTATTCTCGAAAGTGAAAAAAATATGACAAATTCATTCATTTATTAACTTTTGTCCGTTATCGTTAATGAAAGAGCCTACATAACATATTCATGGACGAATTTGTCAACGTTTTACATATTCAGGGACGAATTTGTCAGCGCTCTATTCAAAATATAATTTAATATGCATCTGCTTCCTTTTTTTAATCGTTGCAAGTATATTACTATAAACACTTAAGAAGGTAAATATTGATTAATAAGCATAATTTATCAGTTGATCTAAAATTTCTATTATGACAATATTAGGTAGTGACAAAATCAAGTTGGATCTCATATTTTTGTAAAGCTTAATTTAATGACTATGCATTTTAATTTGTTTGAGTCTTATATTTTGGATAATATATTGTCTCATATTTTTGTTTTAAAATTTCTTAAGTGACAGTAACTTATCCAAAATATAAGACTCAAACAAAAATGCACAACCATTAAGTTCATCCTTACAAAAAAAAAATGAGATTCAACTTGATTTTGTCACTATCTAATATTGTTACAATAGAAATTTCAGAGCAACAGACAAATTATACTTATTAATCAATATTATGTTTGCTTTCCTAATTTTTTAAGTATTTGTTGTAATTTTATGATTGCAATGATTAAAAAATAAAGAAGATGAAGATTAAATTATATTTTGGATAGAGCGTTGACAAATTCGTTCCTAAATGTGTCAGATAGACTCTTTCATTAATAATAACATACGAAAGTTAATTAATGAATGCATTTATCGTACTTTCTCCACTTTTGAGAATAAAAAATTGAATTTCCATATTTTGAAGACGAATTTGTCAATATTATACCTATTCAAAAGACAAAAATAACTATTTACGTTAATTTATATTTACAATTCAAAGCAACTAGTGAAGAGTGTAAATAATATAGTTTCAAAATTGTATTTTGTCTATTTGATGTCATGCTTTTTATATGGACCTCATTTATCGGGCAAGAGTCATACAAAAGGTCACGAAGTATTTGATTAACGTGTAACAAGTGATTATGCCTTTTGCTTAGACCAAATTACCAATTGATTGGTTCTCTCCGACCTGCTGACGTAGCTGGCTTGGAACACAGACAGCTTTATGCAGCTGGATCGCTATGATATCCTTGATTGGATTTTGATAAAAAAAAAAAAAATCAACTTTAATTACTTAATTTCCCTTTAGTTGGAAAATGTCACTATTCCATGCCAGTCTTCCATTTTTAACTAGTCGTTAAACTGTTTTTCTTAAGGAACATAAATATTTACACTTGTTTTTACTATCATAAATAAATATTTATCACAAGTCCTCCAAACTTTTTTTTAGAATACCAATAGAAACTTACATAAAGTATTAGATTTGCTTTTCCTTATATTTTGAAACTATTATGAAAGAATGAGACTGCTTAATTGAACTATTTAATTATATATTTAATACATACTTTTCATAATTCGTGCTCTTTTTCTTTTGCTAGCAATGCTTTTGTCGTCACCTTTTATGTAAAAGGGCTGTTCAATTAATCACCACAACACTCCAAACAAATAACCGTACTAACACTATTAGAAACAAATTAATTTGTTTAGCTTGTAAAGAAAGGACAATCGAGAGCGTGAGTTACTATCTTATGACCATTATTTTTGCCGTAATCTCACTAAATTTTCATTGGATAAATTTGTTAGATTCTAAATTTTATTTTATTTGAAGGTAAGATGAAATTTAGCATAAATAGTTATTTTCATCCCTAAATATATAAAATGCTGACACATTCGTTCTCTGATATATGAACATTTAAATTTTAGTATATTCGTTTATATGCATTGTAAATTTGCTACAACTATTTGCTTGTTTTCTCAGCTACTGAGATCATTGACACATTGTTAGAAACAATATAGTATCATAGGATATTTTGGTCCAATGAATACTCACTGACATTTTAGTTCAATGGAAACTTACTAACATTTTGGTCTAATTTATTCAATAATCATGTTATATGTTAATAGTAATTTTTGTGACAATTTCATCCTTATGTGTCATGTAAGCTTTTTCATTAACTGTGACAGATGACTGAATTTGTAGTACTTTTTTTACTTTCGAGGATTAAAATTTGAATTTTCATGTATGAGGACGAATTTGTCAATGCTCTACACATTCAGAAATGAAAATGACTATTTACCCTAACACAATATTATCAAATATCTGAAAGTAGTAAAATTGATTCATTTAATACCATCAACATAATATTATAAAATAGACTAATACAAATTAAAACCAAATATTATTTAACGAGTTTTAATATAATAGTCTGAATCACAACTATTTCCTACAAACTAATTTCTTGCAATAAGCTTAGATGCAACTAAATTTGTTGAAACAAATGAACAAAATATGATCCGTTAATATTATAAACATTTGTAGTTCTAACACTTGGAGTCCAATATTAGCAATATTTAAAGTCAAACAAAAAACTCTAAAAAAATTTATCGATTCAATTCGGTTTTGATCGGATATATAAATTTAAACCTGTGACTCAACCCGTACATGAACGATTTTGATTGATTCGGTTTGGTTTTGACTCAAATACATAAATGATTCAACCCAGACTTTCTGGATCGGTTTGGGTCAATTCGGATTCGTGAGTGACTTGTACCCATGAACACCCCTCGTCAATATTCAATTTAATTTGAAATCTAAACCAAACATAAATAAATATACATTTTGATTCAATTTAAATATAACATTAAACTCAATTGAAACCAAACTATTTTTATGGCAATTTAGTTTAAATCAATTATTTAGTTTTCTATCTTTTATTGATTTTTATATAGCTTTTATAAAGTCTAATAAACATACACCACCAATGTCAACCAATCAAAGATAATTAATGATGTATTTTTTAATATAATTATTATAAAAATTAATAAAATTAGAACAAATTACATTCATACCTTTTGAGGTTAGCGTTTATTACACTTAATCTTACTCATTTTCTTTTATCATACTCAAGACTCTCTTATTTTTTTTTTCATCCGTTACACTGTGACACCCTGACTCATTAACACTGTCAACATTGACAAGAACTAGGCATGTGACTTGTAGAGGGTATCGAGCTAGGTAACTACACATGACACACAACGAGAGCACCAATCGTTGGCGAGATCATCGCGACACTGGAAGAGATTATAGATGGCGTCAGAGTAGGTGGGGACAATGAAGTTGTTGTGATTGGTGAAGACGACGGAGTTGACGAGAAAGGTGAGGAATAAGTTGATGGTGTTTTTGTAGGTGAAACCTGACATGAACTTGAGTTGAGAGTAGATTTGCACGAGAGTGATAAGAGTTTTTAGGACATTTCACAAAAAATTAACACCGTTAATAACAATGATAGTTTAAGAGAAACAAAAGAAATAAGATTTTAAGAAAGGAATATAAGTGCAAGAAATAATTTGCTCATACAATTATTATGCATAAATAATTTATAATTAGACGACATTATAATTTTTTCACATGCACTAATTAATAAAACAAATGGATACAATACAAAATGTAACGATGACTTATTTTTTTACCAGTACTTCAAAAATGATATTTACATAATCAAAGGCAATAATTATTGAATCTCTACACTCCAATTCTTGACCCACATGCATGGTCAAAGGAAAGAATTAATTTTTATATGCAACAATTAGCCAAGTATAGTTGGAAAAAGAAAAAGAAAAACATAAATACATTAAAAATTGTGATTTAGTTCGATTCAATCTTAACAATAAAAACCAATTTTTTTTTTAAAATGTAATTTTTTTAGTCAAAATTGCTGAATCTCCAATTTTCTTATACAAGTAAAATAATTTTAAACAGTTTAAGATTTACTTAGCAAATGGATACTAAACTTTTATATTTAATGTGAAATTAGTTCTAAAAATATAATTTATTATTAAATTAATTATTAAATATTATAATTTAATAATAAAATAATTTTATAAATTCATTAATAAAACTAATTTATCATATTTTTTACATATTTAAAAATTAAATTTATATTTTCATTTTTAGAAATCATTTTATAATAAATTTGCCTATTTCTCCTTTATTTTATATTTCTGTTTTCTTGGTAATAATAAAGCCTAGTGTACTGGAAGAAAGTAGAAAGCCCAAATCCACGATCCTGATCCACCACGACTTATATCTTCATTTTCTTTTCACCTAGAGCGTTGAATGCACGGCCCTACACTAGCGCGTGAAACAAAATACCACCAGACTCAGAACCAGCCACCTTCTCTTACCTGTTGAAAGAAAGGAAAAAAAAAATCGCCAAAAACAAGAACGAACGAAGAAACTGAAACTGAAACTAACCAACGAAGCCTTGAATCCGCCATGAGCGACCATCACCCTCGGTTGCAGCACCTTCGTTCAGCCTCTCACCTATTGACAGAATCATTTTCTTCTTTCTCCTCAAATTTCCTCACATTTTTGTTCCTTTCTCTCTTAACTCTTTCTTTTCGCACCCTCGTCGAAACCGGCACCGCCCATGTCACCTCCTTCATCGACCGCGACCCTTCCCTCCGCGCCCTCCTCTCCCGCCTCGACCTTGCCGGAAACTCCCACAACCACCATAACGGCCACGACCTTCCTTCTCCGAACAACCTCCGCCACCCCCGCCGCCCCTTCCTCCACCTCACCCGCGTCGGAACCCTAGACGACGACTTCTTCTCCGGCGACGACGACGACGCCCGCTCCCTCTTCGGCTCCATCCCCAAACCCTCCGCCAACGCCACCCTCCTCGCCATCTCCCCCTTCAAAACTACCTCCGCCTTCTCCGATCTCCTCGCCGACGACGGAATAAGGGTTTCCCAAGTGATCCGCTCCGGCACCACCTTCAACATCCAAGGATTATCCTCCTTATCGTCGTCGTCGCGCCGCGACGACGTCGACGATAGCGAGGAGAAGGAAGAACCGACGAAGGAGAATGTGGATTTGCAATTCTTCGTGAAGGGGATCGAGGTGGGCCGCCGCGACGCTGCGGCGCTGTTCTTCCTGGTGAGCTTCCTCTCCGCCGCGTACGGATGGGTGATCCTCGTTTTCCTCGTGACGTACTCGTGGGTGTTGGGTGTCGTTTTCGTTTCCGTTGTGAACGATCTGTTGGGTAGGTTTAGCTCGGTCACCGTTTTGGTTTGGGAAGGTTCGAGGTTAGGTCTGAAGAGGCTTTCGGGGTTTATTCTGATGCGTTGGGCCGTGAGGGACGCGTTGACTCAGCTTCTGGGGTTGTGGTACTTCGGAGAAATTGAGGATCAGTACTCGTTTTTCAAGCTCTTTGTTAGGTTAAAGTTGATGCCTTTCTCGGTTATGTCCCCTTGGGTTAGGGGCTTTGAGAGGGAGATTTCTGGGTTCCTTTTTACTTGGTTTCTGGTGGATACTTTTGTGGCTTTTATATTCTCTGTGGATGCTTGGGTTGCCATTGTAGACTCGAGGAAGAGTGGGAGGGAGATTGTGAAGGAAGGTTGTTATTTGATATCCACTATGTTGAACCAGGCTATTCAGGTGAAGTGCTTGGAGGCTATACTTTGCGGCTCGTTTGTGAGGTGGGGTTTGAGCCGGGTTTGCGGGAGGTCGTTCGCCAAGATGTTTCAGTCCACCATGGAGGTTTACTTCATGGTGACTTGGCTTCTGTTTTACTTTGCAGCGCGGTGTAAGGACGCCGACCTTCATGGTAGGAGGTTCGGGCAGAGGGAGCTGGAGGGCTTGGTTGAAGGTCACCGATGATACTTGGTGGTGGTTGTTGGGTTTGGATGGATGTGGTTTTTTTTTTTTTTTTAATTGTGATGCACAAGCACAAGTAGCAGCAAATAGCAATGTTTCACAGGTTCTTTGTGTCTCCCACTTTTGCAGTCCATGTTGACTGCCGTTCTATAGTTTCTATCACCAACGATGATGTGTTGAATGTGTACTTCACCAGAAGGCTGATATAATTCTCTTGTATAGGATATTCTGAATGAGGGTAGTTCTTATGTATATTGTTCATGGAATTGTTGAATTAGTTCCTCAATATGTGTTGGTGATATGATAGTCTCATAGTCACAAATTACAAGGTTTGAGAAATGAAGAATGGTAATGATTTTTCTCCATGCAACATGGGGTTATGTTGTGATGACAAAAGTTAACTGCGTAGCACTTCTGTTTGTTTGGTGTTATACTCTATCCTTTATGGGCATTTGGTGGCTTGACTTTGACATCATCTACAAACAATGAAAAGCACTTTAATCTGCAAGAAAGAACAGGGAATATTATTAGTGAGTTATGTATTGTTTTCCCCTTTTAGAAATTCTCCAAGAAGGTGTGTTCAGGCTATATTAACTTTTTGTTTGTTTGTATGATTATCTGCAACTTTTTCCAAACGAACCTTTACATATGCTGTATGTATAGAATCATCTTGTAGAAAGTTCATAAAACTTGTTTTGCATCATGGAGCTACTTTGGCCAAGTTTGAATGAGAACAAATTTAGGCTTATAATTGATAACAAAATTAGGGCTATATGAGAGGGGCTTTCCAAGTGTTGAAATTAATTGTTGAAGAGCTTTAGTCAAGAGTAAATACTTGATGTTTTCTCTTTTCTGTTTGATGGTTGGTATGTTTATTTTATGTTCATTTGGCATCCTGAATTTACTACCTTTTCCCGTTGACTAGCATTGACCAATGTGGTTTTTTATGTAAAAATGTTTTGTTAGCTTAAATCAGATTATCTGAAGGTGATCTGTGATATAAACAGTGTGCAAATGCATTTTGATTGCAATTTAATGAATGGTACTCTTCCTCCTGGTTGTCTGTGACTTAACGGCTTCTAGTTTTTTTAATAGATAGATATAACATTTTTGGGCAGGATTGGCCTTGAAATCAGTAGAATGTATAATAAATTTGGAGATGTATGAGTTTCTATGATTTACTTGATAAACTGTCTGTTGAGGGTGGTTTCCCTAAGCATGTTGAGGATTACTCTTGTAAAACAGAAGTTCTCTGAAGGGTTCCCCTCCTCTCCTATTCCTATTAACAATCCCATTAGTTTCAATACAATTTTTGTGGTAGTTACCTAAATGCACTTACATTGGCCACCATTTTCTAATGCTGCAAGAAAACCAGAGAGGAGAGGATTTTGGTAATGCTGTAAGAAAACTAGAGACGAGAAATGTATTTTTCCTCCTCACTTTTGAGGCTTTTTAACCATCTTGGGCGGTGGTTTTTTTTTAATTATTATTTGGGGATAGATTTTAAATTAATTATGAAAAGGGGATAAGTCATAACAAGTGTATGACTTTTGATTCAGAAATTGGTTAGTCGTAATGAACTTTATGGCTTTCAATATTTAAATTTTTTAACTGAAATTGTAAAAAAATTTACGATTTCTTAAATTTTTTTTTAAAATTTATGACTTTAAAGTCGTATTATTTTCTTATTTTTATTTTTAAAAATGAAGTCGTAATATTATTTATAATTTTCAATTATTACGATTTCAAAGTCGTAAATTAGTTTTTTTTATGACTTCTAAGTCCTAAGTTTTTTTTATGACTTTTAAGTTGTTAGAAGTTTTTTTTTTCGTTTAAAATATGTTTTTAAAAAATTGTAAATAATTTTTTAATTTAATAATTTAATAAATTAATGTTTTTTTAAATTTTTTTAGTTTTATTTAATATTTTGTATAAATTTTTGATATGTTTTATTTAATATTTTCTTAATTTTTGGTATATTTATTTTTTTATATATTTTCTATATTTTAACTATTTATAAGGATTATTATTTATAAATGTTGAGGTCGTTTATTTTCACTTCCAAAGAAATGAAAATGATTATGACAAACTTTTGTAAAGTTTGTCATCTTGCATATAGGGTCAATAAAGTTCATAATTTAAATTACATGCTAACACATGTTGGAATTACATATCAGTGAGGAATACGAAATGGCTGTTAGAATTTTGGTCTTCTTAAATTTAAGTCTTTTGTATTATTTTTTTAATTTATAAAACAAATAATAATAATTGAAATAGTTAAATAATATAAAAAATATATTAAAAATAAATAAACCAAAATTAAAAATACATAAATAAAACCATATAAAAATATAGAATTCATATTAAATAAAACAATATTAAAAAATATTAAATAAAAACATATAAAAATTTAGACAAAATATTAAATAAAACAAAAAAATAAAAATATTTATTAAATAGTTAAATTAAAAAAATATTTATAATTTTTAAAAAATAATATTTGAAAAAAAGAACCTTCTTACAACTTAGAAGTCGTAAAAGAAAAGAAAAACTAATTTACAACTTCAATTTAAAAATAAAAAAAAAATCGATACGATTTTAAAGTTGTAAATTTCAAAAATAATTAAACTAAATTTGTAAACTTTTTTATGAATTTAATTAAAAAATTAAAAATTAAAAGTAATATGACTTTTGAATAAAAAATCGTAACGGTTGTTACAACTTATTCCTTTTAATAATTAATTTTAAATTTATCTCTAAATATTAATTATAAAAAAAAAACACCCCAAATAGTAAAGAACCCCACTTTTGAACATACCATAATAAACGTGCGTGTGGTGATAGAAATCCTAAGGATAACAGTTTCCAAACACAAACTCGAAGCTAAGAACATGAAATCAGGCCAAGGCTAAGAACTAAGAAGTAAGCAATTAAGCATCATATTTACATCACACCCTAATAAAATTACATGTCAATATAACAATTAATTAAGTGAATTTATTGTAAATTAGTTTTGACTACACGCGTGGTTTTAAGTGTTACCATTAATTAAACTTGTTAAAGGGAAAATATTAATACTTAGATATCTGCATAAAATTTAATTAATCTAATTTAACACATTTTTTTTATCTAGCACATTAATGCATAAGATAAAGGGAATTAAAATATAAAACATTTTTCTATTATAATATTTTTTATGAAAAGTATATATTTCTATTTACTTAACCCTTACAAGTAATGTATAAGAAAAAAAATTAATAATAAATGTTATTAATGGCAAAATTCAAAATTACTTGAATTTTATTTATAATTGGAGTTTAAAAATCACATTATAAACTTTCATGTTAAAAGCCGGTACAAATTATTCATTTTTAAGGTAATCAATGCTAATTTTAATTTCACATTATAAGGATATTTTTATCTTATGTTTTTTTCCCATAATAATAGCAACCTTATAACTCGATTGGTCCTCCGGTTGGAATATGAACCCTGGCCAATGTTTTAAGAATCAGATCATTCATCGTACTAGTCGAGATATTAGGTTAAGTTGATTATTGATCGAATTAGAATCTCATTGGTCGAATCAATTTGATCCGTTATATATTAAATTATAAAATAATACAATTAAGTAACTAATATAATTTAATCATTCAATACTTTAATTTTAAAATGATTGTCATTATAAAGTACCTAATATTCCAAATAATAACCAGTTTTCATGTCAATAAAAGTTCAAAAATAAATTTCAAACACAAACAAAAATTCAACATCTTAAAAATAAGTATAAGTTTACAAAAAATAACATAGAAAAGTTCATAATTGTTTTTTTAAAATAGCGCTTGGTTCAACCAAAGGTCAACTTTGGTTCAATCAAAAATTCACTCGATTCAATCAAAGACCGAATTTGATCAAGTGGATTTGGTTGAATAAAAAATATAGAATTTGTATTTCTTCATCCTTAAGTATAGAAACTCATAAGAATTGGTTGAATGGTAGTACTAAAATTGCGTGATGATATAGTTAAAGTTTAAATATATTTTTTGTGCTTACAATTTAGTGTTTTTTCATTTTCGTTCTTGTTATTTTTTATTTATTTTATTCCTTGAAAAATATTTTTATTTTATTTTCCATCCTTAAAGTACTTTATATAGTAATTTAAACAATAAAAAACTGTTTTGAATAATAAAAAATGCTGTCTAAAGCACTTCAAGGGTGAAAAACAAAAATCATATTTTGGAATGATTAAAATGAATTTTTCACAGGAAACAAAAATAAAAAAAATACTAAATTACATAAAAAATATAATTAAACCTATAATTACATCTGAAACCAAAAAGTGTTTGAAGCTTGACAAAAAAAAAAAAAAAAAAGATTCTTGTGGAAAATCTACTAGTCAATCTATATGAAAATATCCTTAGGCCCAATGGCTCTTTTTCTCTTTTTTTAAACCAAAGGCACAATGGTCCTGCTGCCTACAAACTCGATCTGCGTGAGCCATCATATATATATGTTGATCGTAAGACAGAATTTGTTTGTTGAAACAGAAAATAAAACTTTTGTCCATAGGTGCGGCGAGTGCGACATGGTGTCACTTAGCATCAAGTGGTGTAACTCTTAAGATTCCCAAAGATTTGTTTGTTCTCTCACTCAAACTACATTTACACCATTTCAATGCAAAAACACACTTACTACCGAGTATTAAACTGTTTGACTTCTCATACCACTTGACATTTACAATCTTTGTTGTTAATTACACTTACTATCGAGTATGACATTTAAGTTTCATCTAGTATTAGATCCATAATCCATTGTATGTTCGTACAAGTATTTAGTGATTGATATTATAACACTAGTTAAAAGAAATGTTTGATAAATATCAAATATGTTATTTAACATTTAAAGAGAAAGATAAAAAATATAAATAATTAAGATTTTATGATGTGCTAAGATGATATATATATATATATATATATATATATATAAAGAGAAAAATAAGAGATGTTTAAAATAAAAAGAGATTCATATATCAATTACTCAAATAGTTCAAGTAAAATATTTAGTAGGCTTAGGTTTTACTTATGTGTTGTAGTTTTCTTAAAAGATTTTTTAAAAAAAAATGTTTTTAAAAGTTTATTTTATTATAAGGTCGGTTGATTTAAGTAGGTTCATCGGCTTATTAGTAATTAAACATTTTTTATATTTTCATGTGTTATATATGTGTGTATATATAGTTATGTATATATAGTATCACATAATATAATAATATAATAATATAATATTATATTATATTATATATGAATATAAATACACTCATTTATAAAAATTGGTCTGCTTTTTTTATGGTCCAAGCAATGACGGAGCCAAGTTGGAGTTAGCAACTAACATGACACTACCTAAAAAATAAAATTTGTAATTATTGAGTGGTGAAATTTTTTTTAAATAATTATGTATACTTATATAATTAATTATGATTAAAAAAATTTGACACTACTTAAAAATAAAATTTGACACTAAAAATTTGACATTACTTCAAAATAAAAGCTGGCTTTGCCATTGGTCCAAGGCTAGTTTTTTTAACAAACAACTCATGTTAGACTCTTGATAGGTTGTGTAGCTTATTTTTATTCTTACTAATAATATATAATTTAACACATTCTTTGTTATTGATTAAAATTTATTTAAAATTATAAAATTATTATAAATAAAATATTCATTAAATTGGAAGGAGTTCTGCTGAATTTTGTAGTTTTGAACAAATTTTAATTTGATAATAGAAAGTGTATTAGAAAGAGTGTCAATAATATTATTTCATATATGTATAATTATAAATTTCTTTCATAATTTAAAATATAATAAAATAATGAATCATAATATTATAAGTATTGTTAGCTAAAAAATTATATATATATATATATATATATATATATATATATATAAATAAGTATTCATTCACATTTTAAAATTTCTGAATTATTACTGCGCCTATAATATCCACATTGATTTTCTTATCAATAACTCTAAAGTGAGAGTTACGGAGAGAGATCCCCATCCTTATTAGACCACGGATCAAGTGAGTTGAACTACAGAGAGTAATTAACTTCTTATTGTAAAACTGACTTTAATTTCCTTATAATTTGCTCAATTACTAACTTTGCATGTTATCTGATAAGAGCAAAAATACAGAAGAGACCCTCTTCACTAGTGGCAGATACATAAATTTTATTTAGTAGAGATAAGAAATTAATCTATAATAAAATTGTTTAATTTTTTTATTTTTTCTAACTTATTTTGCTAGTTCAATTTGGTACTCTTATTATTTGTATGTTCAATTAGATCATGTGTTTTTTTTATAAAAATAATTCAATTAGCTATTTTACTTTTAAAATGTTCAATTAGATACTTTATTTTTTAAAATGAGTTTAAGTTGATCTTATTTGAAATCAATTCAGGTTTTATTTATTAAATTTTTTGGAGCAAATGAAAGAATAATGAGACTAACTTGAATCTATTTTATAAAATAAAAGACCTAATTAAATCTTTTATAAGTAAAGGATCATATTGAACCATTTTTTAAAAAATTATATGTCTAATTGATCCAATGAATAATAACAAGTGGTGACGATTTTCTTTTCCTCTATCTGTTTGAGATTGTGTTAATGTATATTTTTGTATCATTGACTTACTACGTATTTTAGTACTATAGTTGTGAGAATTATAAAATTAAAATAATAAAGTGATAAAATTAATATCAATATATTCTCTTTTTTAGCTTATAATTTTCTTTATTTATTTTAAAAAATGTATATATTATGAGGATAAGATTATTTTTTATGAGGATAAAAAAAATTCTTAAATATGTTTTAAAAAAAAATCTTGTGGAAACAATTGTCCCTACAACTCCTAATGGCATTTCATTTCTCTGCACACTTATACATCTCAATTTACAACATAACATGGTTACATATAAAGAGAGATATAAAATGAGTTAAATAATTAAGGAAAAGAGCAAGCGGAAAAAGGTTGCCACCCCCTCTACTCATAAAAATTAATATTCTAATAAATTAATATTTGTGGATAAAAAAAAACTATATATATATATATATATATATATATATATATATATATATATCGTTGTAGTTGTTAGAGCTTAATTAATAATAATGACTCAGTCAGACACAAACACTCGTTCGTTGTGTGGAGTGCTTGCACGGCGAAGGACAGTAAGGAAAAGATGCTCACTGCAAGGAATATAGAGCTTTGAATGTGCAATGAAATCATACTCATCCTTAGCTTGATCCAGCAAAGTCTTGAAGAGTGGATGATTGAGTAAGGTAATCTTGATGACATATCTCTTATGGTGCTCTCCCACGTACACAACCAAGTGACCCTTTGGCACATCGTTGGGAATGGAGTCTCCTTCATCTTCATGCATGGATGACCCCAGTTCCCATTCACAGCAGTAACTGTAGGCAGCACAATGGAACACTCTACTTCCCATTTTCTTCCACTTGTTAAGGCACCCTCTTAGAAACTTTCCCTTCATAGTGTGAGAGAGAGACAGAATGGGAAAGGGAGAAAAGGTACGGGGAGCACACACGGAAAATGAAAAGGTTTATATGAGTGCGGCATGGCAAGTACAAATGCTCTACAGCATTATGGGGTTGTGTTTGCGTACTCGTTTTGAAGGCTACACTTATGTATAAATTACATGATGTATCTTATATATAAGACAATTCCAGCTCAATTGGATGTGAATATTAAGTAAAACCTTTTCTCCAACTATTTAAGGTTTATTCATATTCATGACTCAATCTCATCTCAAAGCAATCGATTAAATTAAAATAACCTTGTGTTAATTAATTTATGTATTTATTAGCTATGGTGATCATATTTGGACACTCACAAATTATAAACACATCATCAACAAATTTATTTATTTTTATATATTTTTGTTCTTATTACGTTACATTACTAATTAAACCAATCACTTATCTTTTCAATCTTTTCTTGTCTCTAAAGATATAAATATCTAGGGGAGTCTTAAGAATTATTTTACTTACTGATTAGCCAATGCTTATGTCATGAGAGATAACATATATATGAAAGATTTTCTTTTAATTTTTGTTACATTCCGTTAGGTTCTATTTGAACTAAAAACCAAAGACACAGTAAATGGTTGACATGATACATCGTAGCTTTTGCCTATACAATTATCGCGGAAACATCAATATCCAATATATATTATTCTAAGTGTGTCAGATACTTCGATACATCAATATCCAACATATATTATTCTAAAGCGTGTCAGATACAATTAGCATTCCTTGTTTGTTAGTAGCTTCTTCACAGCATTGCACCTTGCGAAATTATACCAGAATGCAATGCAAGTAGGTTAGAAAATATCAAAATAATAGAGACAGGAGGAGTCAATTTCAGTTATGCATAAATTAAATTGTATTATGTTTTTTATTTTTTACACTCTCACTTGATATGTATGTCATATATACTATTATTGTCTCGTTAAACGTGTGTTTGGTTTAGGTTATAAATTTAATTTAAGTAAAAGTGAATTTGGAAACCTATATATAAAAAATGATTCTTGATGATAAAATAAATATCATTAGAATAATGTTATTCAAAATTACTTTTGAATTATAGTATAATAACCAAACCAGTATGTCAGGTACGCGAGTAGTTAAAAAGAGAAATCAAATTTATACAATTTTTTTTATAAAAAATTATACTACAGAGAGAGAATGGAAAAAGAAGAAAAAGAAATATGCGATAAAATAATTGATATGATTAATAGAGAATGAAACAAGAAAAAGTAGCATCGTAAATTTTTTATAAAAAATTATTGTATAGACTTTACATATCAGTTAAAAAAGTTTTTGACAAAGACAAACAAAAATGTCTATTGCGACTTTCTTACTCCCATCCAAATCTCAATTTGAGGAAAAGAATCACGGTTATTTACTTATTTGCTACTAATGCAAAATTTGCCAATCATTTGTCACCATAAACATTTTAGAGTCTCAAACGCACAATTGCAGTTCTGAACACCTAAATCCAAGCACAATATTAATAGAATGTATAGAGCTTATTATGAGCATTAAAACTTATTTAAAGATTTGCTACCTAGAAAAGCCACTTGACTGTAATTCAATGTTCTAATGAAATTAATATCTTTCCCAGGAAGTAAGGGTAGTGTCTTTCTCTGTAATTCTTAAGGCCTGTGCTTGATGATTGATCTTTCAAAGTTCTTAAAGTTCAGACCCCACAACTTAGAGAGGAAAAGATAAGATATGAATGAGGAATGGGATAAAGTTTCTGGGGTGAAGTGCGATCCCACTTATTTCTCTTGAATTTCGAACTGTTTTCATTTTCTATATTTGTTACAAGAGAGAAAAGTACAAAAGTAGTGAAATTACTAAACTTTATGAAACTAATAATAAATTCTAGTATAATTATTCCTATGTCTTTTACCCTTTTATCACAGAAAAATAAACATGAGAAGCCACAAACATGTGTCTTAGACAGTGTGATACCCACATTTCTCTCTCTCTCTCTCTCTCTCTCTCTCTCTGTTATACTTATCAGTAGAACTGATCAACCACTTTCTATGTAGAACATTGGTCTCTTTGTCAATTTGAACTGCTTTTTTCTAAGCATGTATTGATATGAATTTATCATTCTTATTTGGACTGATTTCAGCTTAATACTTGTGTTGAATAGCCTTGAATTTGTCATGCCGACCAAATCTTGCATTTTGCATGGAGTAAGGAGGGTACTATCCGTACAAAAATGTGAATTATTCAGTCCTCTAGTCTAGGAAAATGGGTTTGTGACGAGTTTTATTGTTCCTATGTAGCTCTCACACATTTAGGAATGAAAAATTCTATTTCCCTCATTTTTTTTTTATAATTTTTTCTATAATTAGAAAATTGATTATAAAATGAATAATGTAATGGAATGAAAAAAAAAAGTTATGAAAATTGTTATTATATTATAAGGATAAAATATCTCTTTAAGAAATGGGCTTATACATTGTATAAGGAATGGAAGAAAACATGTACAGTTGCAGACAGAAGAATGAGTGTTACAGTTCTTTACCCTGAAATCTTTGACCCTCGAAAGATGTGACATGTTTGACTTGATTCCCGCATTCCGGTTTCTCATACAAAATTCACTGGTCTCTTAGAATTTAGATATTTTAACTAGGATATTGAGTTTCAATGGTCAGATTCAGTTTTCAGCCGTTTATTGATCTTAATCTTAGCATTATATAGCTCAAGATTTTTTTTCTTGAAATGAAGGTTAACATAATACAGAAAGTTTAACCTAAAGTATAAACTGAAAAATAAATTCAAAGAACCATATAATTTGAGGACAAGTCCAGACACATGGGTAAAATTATATCTTTGTGATTTATTAATCATAAATTCAAATTTGGAATCAATCTTTGTACATATGTAAAGATAAAGCTAATTTTTAAAGAACCACACAATTTATACCAGGAGAGTTCATTCAGCCACTTTGTTTTGGTTGAGAGAGGTTTAGAATCTTTTCATTGTATAATTAGAAAATTATTAGGGAGCTGGAAACACTATTTTCTAAGAAGAATAACTTTTAGCACACTTATACTGAAATAATTGTAGATGATGCATGGGGTTTGAGATCCCCTTTCTCCTGGTCTGTGATGCACAGAGAGACCACTGAAACTCACTATACTGACCCTTTAAGACAAAAGTGGGTCGTGCTTAGTTGTTTGAAAGAAATAGCATATCCAATACAAGCTGCAACAGTTTTCCAGATATGAGAGGGACCATAGGGGCCAAGTACATGTTTTTGAAAAGCCCTTTTGTGGATCTCGTGAAATTAATTTTGTAATGGAAATACGATTTATTCAACATATTGCTAACTAAATAGAGCAACGAGTCCAAATACAAGAAAGATTAATTGAACAATGAACACAAACAATTATTTCCATAAAAATTTGTCATGTTAATTCACCAAAATGAAAAAATTAGTGAAAAAAGATGAGAATCACGAATTGCCACAAAAGAAGGTCAAATTTCAATTCTCAGAAACTTTGATCACATTATAATTAATGCTTCATGATCTCTTATTTCACACTAATTTACTCTCCTCTTCTAACGACTCTTATCTTCTTTAATTTGAGTAAGATGGTCTTTTTTGTATTGAGTTCTAGAGAACAATATTGTAATTATACTCGCTGCATACATAGCTAGATATTGGCTCATATCTGTGCAGGTGTTGATGTAACAACTCTACATATACCCAAATCCAGTGGCTACTTGTGCAACATAATTACAGTGATAAGAGAGTCTTCAAGGCTAGATGAAGCAGTGATAAGGTTCATTATTACACCTCAACCCACCATCTATTTTGTATATCAAAATTATTTGATTTGACTTGCTTTTCTCCCATTCCACGTGCAATTCTCTGTTCACATGAGCTGGTGCTACAGGCAACTTTATCATTTTTTGTTTCTACTTCTTCCTAAGTGCCCCACCCACATTCCTCTATTAATTTCCATGCTTCCTTTTAGGGAGTAATGCCTCCCTGTACTCTTACTGTGTGGGGGGTTTGATTTGGTCAGAATCGTGTATGAAATTTAAAATTTAGTGTCGGTTGAGTATGTGGAAACCTTGGTTTTAGACAATTTAGTGACCGAACCGATACTTGGGCTAAAAAATAATAGCTACTATTTTCTTTGGGAGAAAAAAGGTCCTAGTCTTTAGATGTCATTCCACATATAAGAGTTTTAAATCATCTTTTAGAGCTTGATTGTGAGATCTAAGGTTTATGATAAGAATGTTCGAAAAGTGTTTAGTTAAAAGTAGAGTATGAGCTTATTTTGTTAGAAAAGTGTTTAGTCAAAAGTAGAGTATGAACTCACTCTCTTTGCTCATGTTTGTCCGAGTTAAAAATAATAATTTTAAATGCAACATAATAGAAGAGTGTCAAACATGTAATAAAGACATATTTGATAAGTATGTCTGAAAAAGTGTCTAACACATCAGCACATTAACATGTCGTTCTATAGGAGTGTCCTACTTTTTAGACCTTAACACTTTATATTAATCTTCAATACAAATTTTTATTACATAGATTATCCAAATTAAACTTCAAATTTAATTGAAAAATAACATAAAAAACACATAATGTACTGCATTTAGCTTTTGTTTTTTTAATTTATTGGTAAAGTAAAACTGCGGACAAGTGTCCAGTGTCCTCATCTTTCCCGAGCCCTTTCATCTAATCATTTATGTGTAGTATGTATAGTACAAGAAATGGGTACTTTGTTGTTAAAATGTGATATGATGTGTTTTAGTCGTCGTTGATAAGGTTCCATTGTTTTAAAATTGATAGAATTGATTTTGAATTGTTAAATGTAATTAAGATTAAGATTAAGATTAAGATATGTGATAAAAACTTATTTCATTTATAGGTTTTTTACATTAAAATGTGTGTACTGTGTGAAAAAAGGTTCTTTATGCAAAATAAACAGATCTTCAATCTTTTACTCACCTTTTACAGTATGTCAGTATTTTTAAGAAGAAAAATAATTGAGAACGATGTTTTTCAACAAAACTAATTGTCTCACATCCCATGGAGAGGTTTGAGATGAAAATAGGGATGAGGAGATATAATAATACGAAAGACAGAGAGAGAAAATGAAAATGTAATGGATGATGTGTTGTGAAAATAAAAAAGATAAAAAGAAAATAATTGGCATCTAAATATTGAGGAGATTTGAATATTCTTTCACGATACAGATTAGTCTAATATATTTTTTAAAATTTAAAATGGACGCATTAACCAACTCTTGCAATAGGAGTTCAGATACTTTAAGAGCATAGTATAAAATAACAAAAAGAATACTTATGCTTTTTACTACCTTTTCAGTTTTTAGAACGGCAAACAAAGCAAAACATTAAAAAAAATCCATAGAACCACAGAGGATAAACCATGAGTTGTCAGAAGGATTTCATTAGCTGATATGACCCTCGTAGGAAAAATTCACATCAAACAGAGGAGACCTTGTATAAAAATTGTATACAAATTCCACTCATTAAAAGCAGTATTATATATATAATATTATCCTACTCCATGCATATCGTTTAACAAGATTTGCTTAGATTGTCATTGCATGAGATTGAAAAATAAAATTATCGTGAAGTTGTAGTCACATTTTAACAAACCCACAACAATCATATAATAATTGACATCCGTGGTACATAAAGCCTTCTTTTGCGTTCTATAGAAATTAAGCAAGGAGGCTAAAGTGCTTCAAGATGAAGCTTCAGCATTTTTTATCGCACTTATAGTGGTGACATCTCTCTTTGGAGAGTCGAGGGCCTCAGGAATAGGTGGGATATATGGCCAACAGCAGAGAAATCGCGTTGGAAGGGGAAAAGTGATACAAAGCATTGAAAAGGAAAAGACCAATATCATCAATAACCCAAAAAGCAGTGTTGAAAGTGCAAACCACCACCATGCCAAGCCTAAAGGAAACTACAAGGATGTGGCAGGAACTTCTCAAGAAGATGGTGGGAATAGAAAATGAAGATGGCAAGTTCAAACATAGGATACCATTATCAAGCATAAGTTGAGCATGATGGTCTTATATATGGTTGCTCTAAATAAAGGGGCTCTTTATTTGTGCTGGCAATTAACTAAGCTCAGTCACTTTTTCCTTATAATATAGTCCAAGGTTATGTTGTATATGGTTAACTTGGCGTAAGATGTGAGAATTACTGGCATATAACAGGGCTCCTCGTATGGGTTGTTAAGTTGTAGATTCCAGGGGTGTGTTGTTCTTATGTGTAACTGTGTTGAGAACTAGCTTGCCTAGACCGTTTGTAACTTTGTTGATTGTAATAGGACTTGACCTTGCTTATTGTTTCATTCAACATTTGCATTTGCAAATCTGACTTGTACTCTTAAAAATAACCACCACCTTCTTTCCTATTTAAAATATTTCCATGATTAAAAAAAAAACAGCTAAAAGCTAAAAAAGTTAGAACACTACTTAGAACTTAGAAGAACGTTAGGAAAAAAAACACAAGTTACTAAAAATTAAGTTACTTTACTACACAATTTACTAAATATAATTTACTTTACTACAGACATATATTACTAAACAAACTCCAATCTTCTGACAAGAATTCTTTCAACTGAATGAACTGTGCTGTGAAATACATCCAATGCAAATTCCCATCTTCTGACTATAATTCTTAATGGTTTTAGACCATGAAACTATCATATCCGACCTTATTGGAGCCGTTAGTATTCAGACTTCGAATTCATCGCTTTAAATTCCTCAAAATTATAACATCCCAGGTTATATCAGATCACCTAAAAAGAATTACAAATATTTATTTATCTCATCAGATTTTACCTTATTGAATTTTGAATGCCTCACCTTAGTGCTTCTTGTTAAGAATCAATTAATTACCTTCTTTATTCTCCATTTCTTTCATCTAATGAACTTTTTATTTTGCAATAGGAAATTACAACTTCATTCAGTTCCTTGTTAGCCAATGGGGTGAAAGGTTTAAAAAAAAAAGTTCAAATTGTCCGCTGTGGATTGAATTGAAAATCCCCGTTCAACCCACAAGCATTTAATAACTTCAACGTACTATATTTTCCATTTAGAACATTGGGAATACAGGGTTCTCAGTTCTCACGATGGTTGAAAGTCAGCAGCACATACTGACAATTGTATTTCCTTACTCATGAATCTTGCTTTCATCAACCATTAGAAATAGAATTCCAGTTACTGCTACAAAAAGCTTAGCCTATCAGTTTTTAAGGTCCATAGTTGTTGAGAAGCTAGTAAAGCTCAATGTACTGAAGGTCTCGTTTTGGGTCTACAGGTATCACAACTTAAGATTAAGATTGTCCTGCGATTCCTTGATCTCCAAGTCTCCAACTGACTCACCATTCGGTGTCAAACCCCGAATCTTAACATCGTAGTAAACTTCTTCTACTTTTCTTAAGTCATACTTCATGCCTGCCAAGCCAATAGTGGAAAGATATCAACCAAACAGAAGGTACGAGTG